>JAANDH010000476.1:0-18663 GCA_011799765.1 Nymphaea thermarum
CAGTTTTGGTATCAGAGTCATGGCAAACCCCAATAGGGATGTGAGTTAAAGCCCATCTGTGAAGCCGTGTTGCCCAGGTACGCACTTTTTGTTATTGTGGTTTGATTCTTTTAAGTATGAAGACATAATGTAATCAATGTTTTGAGCCTTGTGCTAAGGCACGCTGTGAATTGATTTGTGAGTTTAGTTTTAGACGTGAGTTTAGTTTTAGTGTAGTCACGCCTCGATGCTTTATGTTTAGAAAAAAAAAAATGTTTGAGCGTCAAAAGGTCGGGGTGTGACACTTAGGACTCCAATGACTCCCAATGGCTAGCTCCTTTCACTTTCCTCCTGCCTTATGTACTGTAAATAAGGAGCTCTTGTCCCATGCAATGTATGCTTTTTGGAAGCATTTCTTGGTTTCCTCTCAAGAGATTATTCATTTCTTTTGTTATGCCTTGGTACACACTGCATCATGTTCTTGCGAGTATTGTTCACGTGAGATTTGGGTTTTTGTGATATAGACATAGTTCCCTAATGTATATTATGTAACAGGGACATTTTTATCCTTTGTAATACTATGTAGCCCTAAATATAAGTTGAATACAATCATCACATATCCCTACCTTTTGTGCTATGATTCTCAAGCACCTTCTTGACTTCATTTAACTTCAAACAAGCACAGATTGTCAGTCTTACTAAATCTAGCAGTAAGATGCATTTTTTTCCTTATTCTTCTTTTATTGTCTTTTACATGCTTTAGAGTCAAAGTACTTTGGCCCATTTGTTTTTCTTCAAGTCCGTATTAACAGTATGCTATGGCTTACAAGCATGATTAGCACAATGCAATTTATTTTTATGGTTCCTTCTCTGTTGTCTTTTACAAGCTTTAGAGCTGGGATTAGTTTTGCCCTTTTTCTTTCAAATTCTTAGTACTGATATGTTATGGCTTATCATAAATGTGATTTGATTTTCACCCATAGGGATCTGACTTGTTGATGTATAGCTTTTTGTATTGTTCTTTTATCTTATTTGTATTTTTTGTGTAGTATATTGGGCAATGGAAATGGAATTGATGTTCAAACTTAAAAGCGTGTTGACTCGAAGCTATCAAAAGTTGCTCAGACTTATCTTGCTTCCATCATTTTGGTGAAAAGAAAAGGTGCATTGTGTGATGTGGTGACAGATGATAGTTGAAATTTCTACCATGCTAACGATAATTCCAAATTCAAGCAATCAAAAGATACTTTGTTGATGTTACATGGTGGGACAAAGTCTCTTCTTTTCTAACATTCACAAATCAATTTAAGAAACGTTGAGGCTCACGATTGTGATCAGTAAACATTTCATACTGTCTATCAGATGTGGGTTACTATGATTGGAAAAGTCCAAGCAGTGGTTCTTAAGCATGAGAAAATGTATATTGTGCTTGAGGATTTCAGCTTTTTTAATCATGTTCATGACATATTCATCACAAGATGACATACAAGCAACACTCCTTTGCAATGCATGGCACAATCATTGAATCCCAAACATAATGGAAGAAAGTGGCTCTCAATGAGTGTTCCAAGAACCCCACCCACAAAAATTCAAAATTGTGAAGACAGAAATTGGCACGTCTTAGTATTATTGATCCAAATTGAATCGTGAAATGCACAATGAATTTTTGCAAGGTTTTCTACAGGTGAGCTGAAGATGTAAGTGCATTTAGAAATAGCAATTGTAATATACCTATTCCATTGCAGGTCAATTACTCGCACACACTATTCTTCAACACAAAATTATACCTATTCCATTACAGGTCATGTACATGCATACCCTATTCTTCAACACCATATTTTAGCTCAACTTGCTACATCTTCATGTCATTAAAGAAGTTGGATTAAATATTCATATACAACAGTAAAAGAAACAAACTGCTTAAAAGAAAACCAAGCACTGTTGACAGAAACATTCACATCATAATCACATATGCATAGCCAGTTCCTGAATACACCATATCAGGTACTTTCTAACAGAATTACATTTGGACCATAAAGCCATTGTAAGGTGGGAGACCTCCAATTGGTAAAATCCTATTCAAACTTGCATTGCAACATGTAAAGAAATGCATGCTTTATTCAAGAAAAGCTAAACCTTATTACACAAGCTTCACACTATTTAAACAAGATGGTCATACCTTTCCATAACATGGGAAAAGCACAAGAGCACGGTTACAGTCACGTACCGACTCCTCCAAGAGACCCATCTTCTAAGAGACAAAACAGCAATAATAAGAACCTACCATTTGAGAAACAAAGCAACGATATGCTAAGCTCCGGCACTAATTTGCCAGTACATTTAGATGCAGCATAAAAAAACAACTAGCCACGTCATAGACATACTTATATATTTGCTATTTTGAAAATAATTTATTGTGGATACCTATAAGGATATTTCTCTGGGAAGACATTATAAATTTCCTTTAGTTATGACAAATCATAAAGATCATGCACTTTATCAGTCCCCTTTAATTTGGCATGCTTATAATGTATAAACTGTTGGAGACATGAGTGGTACCTTTTAGTTGGATGCCATTCATATTATGATTTCATAATCTACAGAAGACTCAATTTATAACTAACAGGGTTAGACCTCACCAAACCAGGTACAGGTTTCCAACCTTGCAAAACAACAATCGCTAACCAGAAAATATTTTTGTAGATTTGCCTGCTCTATTATGTTAGGATGGAGTTAGCCCTTAAGGAACTCCAGCTGAATGCACCCAAGAATGAGAATACTAATATGTGCAAATTCATAGAGGATTGAGAATGAAAAACAAGAGATGCTTCTCAAGAAGTATGAACAAATCAAAGTTGATGCCTAAAGAAGTGTCTGATGAAGCTTCTCATGATTTGCTCAATCTATTATTCCATTTTGACATGCAGAAAATAGACAGCATATATATATATATGCAGAGGGTAATCCGAAAAGGGATTTTAGAAAATTTTTTATTTATATGAAATGTTATCATCATCATAAAAGTATTCATACACAAGCAAGAAATATCAGTCCTTCCTCATGAATACATCATTATTATGCAATTCTTGGATTCTGGATATGTGGCTGCTGCATTAATGCTGCCCATATATGATTTGTTAGGTCTTTTGATTCAAGAAAGCTTCTGCATTGTTATAGAAGAAAAGCTAGATGGCAGAAACAGACACGCATTGTGGAAGCTCTATTGACAAACAATGCTGCCACCAAGTTCCGGTCGATGTCCTTAATATCCATTGGAGAGAGACATAATGCCTGCAGAGCAAAGCCAGTAGACAATGATGAAACGATATAGTTCATAGTAGTGAATCATAAAAAATAGATGCAACAAAAGAGTTAAGAATACCATGAAGACATAGTTTCCTGGTCCATTTCCTATGTAAAGGCATGCTTTCTAAATAATTTATACAAATTTTATTTTCTTGCATAAAAAATGTTAATGATAACCGCTTGTGAATTCATCATTGTCTATGTATCTTACAATACAAAGCGATATAGATGATACGTATCATTCATACTAAAAAATACAATAGACTACACCATTTGTATTAAAAGGTAGTGCATGGCATGTGCATCTAATGTATCATACAATACATACCCCCATATCATATGGTATGGGCCAATATATGTTGACGTGGAAATGGCATCCATGCCCCCTTGAAAAGGGTTTAAAAACACAGTGCTCCTCTTATTTGTAAACATTTTTAGGAGTTGAAGGAGGAGGTGTTCTTGCTGGTCTCAATGAGAAACCATCACTTTGAAGGAGAAATTATCCATCTGAAAAAAAGCTTAGATATGCCAGCAAGGATATTCAATTTGAAGAAGATGATGCAAATGATAGTGAGAACGAGAATGAAGATGAAGATGATGAATGATGATGATGTTACTTTTATTTGTTATTTGCATTGAACATTTTTTTCTTGTGATGTATAACACTTCAAACTTATTTCTTGATGTGTTATGACTGATGACATTAGATTAGGTTATGTTAAATGATTAATTGATAAATGTTTGTAGTTATATAGAGTTAAAAGAAATAAATTTACAGTACGTTGTGATACATTACAATATGGTGTAATATATTAGCTCGACCAATAAGGGTTGACGACTGACATACACACTTTACAATGTCCAACAATAATTGAGGAAGAACCGCGTACTAAGGCACAAAAAAGTATTACTAATCAACAATAATACTTCAAAAAAGCATACTTAAAAGAGAGCCAAGGTGGCTTTTAAATAGTTCAAGAAAAAGAGTTGTTGGGTCTACAATGGTCAGATCTAGCCATTAGAGAGCCCAACCACTCTTCCAGATGCATAGGTTTACCTGCAGAAAAAAAACTCAGAAAAGCAAAAAGAAAAATAAAAAACCAAATTAAAAACAAAAATAAGAGATTACAAAGAAACCTATAGAAGTTATGAAAATTATCTATATACAATAATATATATATATATATATATATATATATATATATATATATATATATATATATATATATCAGATATGTGTATCTGTGTATTAATTTTATAGATATATGATTATATGTATACATATATTTACATATATATAAACATAATATATATGCAAGTATTTACATATATTCTGATAGGATTCTCTTTTGACATCTCAATTTTTGCTATTACTGCCTATATTGGATGATGGACACAAGCTACGCCCACAAACTTAACAAAAAAAAGTGTATCAGTAGTTTTCCAATTTTCACTGACAAGTCATGTTGAGATTTATTATTAAGACATGCAAAAAATGTCCTTATTACCATTGGACTATGGTTAATTCAATACAATTCTTCTTTCTCCTCCAAACTTGTTGTAACATGGTATCAGAGCAGATATAAAGTTATGCATCTTTCCCTCAATTCTACCTGTGAACACGAACGTAGAGATTGGATGTAGAGTGCATTGGCGTTTTCCTGTTCTCAAAGCAATGGTCAAGTCATTTTCAAACTCAGGATAATCTGCAGTACTATTAGAATGAACAATAAAATTATTAATGTCATCTGGTGTACTTTCCTCTTGACTCTTGAGAATAAGTCAATGAAGAGCCATGAGGAGTCAGTCCCTGAGTATATACTAAAGGAGGATCATGGAAACAAGTAGATGACTGTGTCTGTATAGCAGGGAAAGAAGACACACCAGAAATGGACTCTAATGGAAATGGAAGAACAGGTAATGGGAATGAGTTGGATACTTCAAATTTCATAGTAGACCCAATACAAGAAAAGTAAGGAATATAACTTAAGAATGTGACATCTGTGTTGATATACTTTTTTTAGCATTGATATCAAAGCATCAATACCCCTTTTGATTTTTAGGATAAGCAAAGAACACACAATTGATTGCTTGAGCAGATAACTTGTCTTTGTTAGGGCCAAGAATGTGCACAAAGCAAACGTAGCCAAATACTTTTGGGGCTACGTGAAATAGCGAACAGTCATGATAAAGTAATTGAATGGGAATTTGAATTATCAATAAAGGTAGCAGCCATCCTATTGATTAGATAATAAGTAGTGAGAATTGCATCTCCCTAGAAAGATGAAGACACAATAGTTTGAAGCATAAGGTTATGAGTTATATTAAGTAGATGTCTATAATTTCATTCCACAACCTCATTCAGTTGGGAAGAATGAGCACAAGAAAATTGAGGGCAAAGATCATTATCTCTATTGAATTGCAACTATTGGCTGGATTTGAATTCTAGAGTATTATTAGTGTAAATGCATTTAACAGTAGAACAAAATTGAGTCTTTATTTCAAGAATGAATGATTTGAAAATACAAAGAACTTATGATATCTCTTTGAACAAGAAGACCCAAGATACTCTAGAATAATCATCAACTATGACAAGATAATACTTGGACTGAGACTGAGTAGGAACCCAATTACGACCCTATATATCTCTAGATATAGAAGCTTATACTGATATAGATTAGGCAGCATCGGTTGATTACAGGAAGTCCACCACAGGCTTTTGTGAGTATTGGAGAAAATCCAATTTCATAGAGAAGGAAGAAGCAAGCTATTGTTGTCAAGTTTAGTGTTGAGTCAGAATAGAAGGCTATGGCCCAAACAGTTGTTGAAATAGCATGAATAAAATCCATGCTTACAGGACTAGGAGTTCAGGTCAACTTCCTTATGAAGATGAGGTGCGATAATAAGGTAGCCACTTATATTACAAAAACCCTTGTTTTCCATAAGCCGACCAAACATAGAAGTGAATTTTTATTACATCTGTGACATGGTGCAACCTGAAACCATATCAATGGTTCATGTTTCTTCTGAAGATCAAGTAGTTGATACTTTTACAAAGGCTCTTCCTATTACTGAGTTTATGAGATATTGTAACAAGTTGAGTATGATTAACATCTATGCTCCAGCTTGAAGGGAAGTGTTGGAGAGTTATTATTGAGACATGACCGGTTTTTCTTGTAGGAGATTCTTTTTATTATTTTTTTTATCTTATTTTTTGGACTGATTTTTGTAAATTTGTTGGGCTGATCATGTGGGATTAGGGCTAATTCAATCTAATTCTTCTTTCTCTTCCAAACCTGTCGTAACAATTCACAAACAGCATATTGTAGCCCAACCTAGCACTGAGGCCGAGTATAGTGCTCCCGCAAGTGCAGCTATTAAAGTGATGTCACTTGCTTAAAGAGTTGCGTAGTGTCTCATGCTTGCTTATGTTTACGTGACATGTTTTCTATCTCCTAACCAGTTTTACTTATTTGCATATAAAAGTTGTATATATTGTCTTCATGTCAATGTCATCTTTTATGTGAAAACCGTGGTGTTACCCATCACTCAATTAATTATGTCTTCCACCATCAATCAAAGAATAATGAGATTGATGTTCCGTTTTCTCAAAATCATGTCACCAAGAAGCCTCTGGAAGTCCATGATGGTTCAACAATCGATGTTGATCACTTGACCAATCTCCTTTCGAAGCTTTCTATCCACCACAAGATTTGTGTTGCTCTTAGCTACAAATCTTAAGTTTCAGGAGGCCAGTTAAGGATATGAGATCATGATAATCATCACGATATAGCAAGGAGCACATCTAGGCATAGCGCAAAGTAGTTGTAAATGTGATTGCCAAGATCAGAAGATAAGAGTTTCAAGACCGAAAGTTTGTCTACAGATATAATTTCCCGTTAACATTTCTGGATGGCTCAGTTGGGATTGTGCTCCATGAATTGAGCTCCCTCGCCATCGTTCCCCACCAAAGGATCGCAGGAAAATGATAGTTTTTAAAACTTTGGAATAGTTTGCCAAGTCGAAAAGGAGGCAGATTGGCGTTCAAGAATTCCAACCTTGGTGTATGATTGCAGGGCTCCAGGATAATCCCCGTTGCGAAAGCTCACATTCCCTTTCTCCTTCATGGCTGCTGCAGATTCCCGGTCCTTGCCGCACATCCCCAGCCCCGGATCGTTTAGTTCTCTCACAACCTTCCATTTTCAAAGCAGAGGAACCAAGTACATCTGAGGAAATCGACCTCGAAATGCATTTAGGAAAAGAGAGGACGGAAAAAAACGAGAAAAAAACTCGACCGAGTAAACAAATTCATCAAATAAGCATGAAGGCAACGCAGACTCTCTGGACTTCAATTCTCCCGCATATACAAAAAAGAAACTCCATACTTGCTCGACGAAAAGGAAAGACCGTTTCTGTGTGAACAGCCCGATCAAATAATGGAAGTCGAGAAAAGTGTGAGAATCAATGCCTGCTGGAATTGGGGCAAGGGATGGAAGAACTCGATCAGTGAGGAACAGGTGGAAGGAAGATCGTCGATATTGCTCTCGTAAATTGTCCTCCTCATCTCCCCAGGAATCAGGTCTTTCAGCATCTCCATTCCTCTCTCCCTCTCTCTCTCTCTCTCCCCCTTCGCCTATTTCTCTATCCCGCGCTTCGCCTATTTCAATCAAATGCAGCGCAAAAATCATTTGAAAAGGCGTGCAAGTGGTATCACTTCCCTGGTTGCGTCATTCGGGTGGCATTTGGCCGTAGGATTAAAATCCTGAGATCTTAATTATATGATTTTTAATTCTGGAATCAGTCAAACAAGAACTTGCATCCCCATTCCAGAAAAAACTTGTGTGTGGCACAGAGGTATTTTAATGAAGGGATTTTATTATAGTGTTTGTTAGAACTGTTGGCATATGTATGGAATACATTCAATTGAAGAACTATTTCAAAGTTGTCTTGTTCATGAACATAAGTTGTGTTTTGTTGATGAACATGCTAGAATTGTATGAATAACTGAGGAATAATAAAGCAGCATACGCCTCTAAATTAAGGCGAGCAAAATCATAGTTACCAACTACTACATGCGTTTCTGAATGTGAATAAAAACTTATACACATGAAGCATGTAGCAGCTTTTAGGGAGGCACAAGTATCAGGAAAAAAAAAAAATCATTCATAGGAAGCTTGTTTTTCTAGAGGTTTGGTTTAATAACCTTTCTCTTCTGTATCTCTCACACATATCCTTTGAGCATGTGAGGCTCCATTTTTTATGAAGGAAGGACTACAAAAACTTATAAGGTGATAAAGCCTAGATCACATTCATTCCCTTGATCTTTTGATTTGTATCATATTTTGGAAGTTCTCATTTAATGCCTAGTGTAGGAGCTGGCTGAACCTCCTTGCCTTTTCTAATTTCTTTTATAACGCTCTTGACTTATGTAACCATCTTGAATGCCTTGACATGCTTTTCCTTTCTTGAGAGAAACTGGATTACCATGATCCATTTTGTTGTGATTTACTCTATTGATTTCTCTAATAACAATAGGAAAAGACTAGGGCACACTAAGCATGTTGCAGAGAGGACCGAGCTCCATTTTGGTGCTGCAGAAAGACGAGGTAGTAGGAAGAGGATGAAGAAATTTTGGTAGTGGTTTTCCATGACCCATTTCAAGGATGATTCGCTGTGATGAGATGGAGTTTTTGCATTTTCCATGCTCTACTGAACAATCCCTTGCACCAACACCATTGCCTCTTCACTTTCTCATTGTCCAACCTCCTCTGCTTGCCCACTCCTCCTGGGAAGCCCAATGTTGTGCCCTCTACATCTCCACCAGTGGTAGTAGTCACAAGGTCATTGCGCTCTCTAAGGAGACTGGCATCAAGATCATCGATTTCCCACCCCTCATCAGCTGGGTCAACCCTCACAACCTCCCATTCTTCTTCACATACATTGCATGTCTTCCACTCGAGTGCCTAATGGGAAAAAAATCCATGGATTTTCATCGCACCTTCAAAGGTGGAACCAAAATATTGGGATTAAAATATGAGTTTGGCACTGGATATCCACAATTGTGGGACAAGTAATTGAAGAAGCCCGAGAGTCGTCCTTTAGAATAACAAAAGACTCTTGAATGTTGTATTTGATTACCACAGAGGAGCTATAGGCCCATGAGCCCATGGAAGGTGTATTATTATGGGTTCTTACATGCTAAAGTGTTGTTTAATGCAATGGAGACTTATTCCTTCATATATAGTCAATTTGCCACTTTATTGGAGGTGTTAGTCAAGATGATGATATATTTTTGAAGATGATCAGTCTTATGCATGTTCAAAATTTCTGTAGCTAGTACTTACCAAGTGTGGATATAGAGATCCATGAGCATCACTTGCTTGCCCAGTTAGTGATCTTAAGTCTTAGTGAGTTCGATGGATGTTATTTTAGGCATGAACTAGCTCATTGCACATTATGCTAATATAGATTACGAAAAAGAAGTAAACACAATTGTTAACTTATGAAATGCATCCTATAGAATTCCAAGCTTGGAAAGCCAGTCGAACTGACAAAGTAATGGTGTCTGTGATAAAGGTCAAACGACTATTAAAAATAAAGTGTTGCATGCTTGGTTAGTGTTTTGACCAGTGACAACAAGCTATTGAAAGTAGAATTGTAGTTTTGTAAGTGAGTATCTTGATGTGTTTCTTAAAGAGTTGTCAGGTTTGCCTCCAACAAGATAAGTTGAGTTTAAGATAAAGTTATTACCAAGGACAACCCCCATCTCCAAGGTGTCATATCATATGGCTCTAGCAGAGCTAGAGTCATTGAAGAACCAACTATTAGAACCTTGAGATAAGGGTTTCATACAAACCAGCATGTTGGCTTAGGGAGCACCCGTGTTTGTTATGAAAAAAGATGAAACAATGCACTTTTGCATTGATTACTGCATGTTGAATTGAGTTACTGTAAAAAAAAATAAGCATCCACTTCTTAGAATCGATGACTTATTCAATCAACTCAACTACAAAGGTGTTCTCTAAGATTGATCTGAGAGCATGCTTCCATAAGCTTTTGATATGGAAAGAAGAAGTGGCTAAAACAATTTTTGGAACTAGATTTGGGTACTACAAATTTAGGGTGATCCCTGTTGGACTGAACAATGCTCTTGTGGCATTTATGGACCTTATGAACCAGTTCTTCTGAGACTACTTGAATTGATTTGTTATTGTATTTGTTGATTGCATCTTGTTATATTCAGATAGCAAGGTTGAACACAAGGACCACCTAAGAAGTGTGTAGGAGACCTTATGCAAGCATAAGTTGTATGCTAAGTACTCAAAATGTGAGTTTTGGCTTGAAAAATTAAATTTAGTTGGTCATGTTATACAAGAGATGGTGTTTGTGTGGATCATACTATGGTGTCAGTCCAAGAGTGAAGAAAGCCACCGATTGTGACTGAGGTTAGAAGCTTCTTAGGATTAAGCATACTATAACATGTTAATACAAAATTTTTCAAAAATAACTATGCCCATGATCAAGTTATTGGATGCAAAGTGTGAGAGGAATCTCTGAACTCTGAAAGACAAGCTTACCTCTACACCTATATTGATGCTTCCATTGGGAATTTATAATTTGTGGTGTACATTGATGTGTAACAGATTGGTTATGGCTGCGTATTGATGCAATATGGTCAGGTGGTGGTGTAAGCATATAGGCAATTGAAGAATCATGAGAAGCATTATCCCACCCATGATCTTGAATTGAGAGCAATTGTATTCACACATAAAAAATAGAGGCATTATTTCTATGAAGCAGTGTTTGAAGTGTTTACGGACTGCAAGTTCTTGAATTATACATTCTAAATCTAAGATAGATGAGATAGATTGAACAATTAAAAGATTATGATTTCAAAATATCATATTACATAAAGAAGGTAAATCTAGTAGTTGATGCTTTCAATAGACACATGGAGGTGATAACATGAAGCCAATGCTTTGAACAAACACGTGAAGGCGACAACATGCAGTATGTTGAATCACTCATGGATATTGTTGCAATTTGTGATAGTATGATAGCCCCACCTAAACGATGAAAACAAAGCAAGTATGACCACCTTAATATGATATCTCTTATTGGATTAGCTTATATTGAAGCAAAAGGAAGACCTTGATTATGCTAATAATACAGAGGAAGGTAAGAATGCAGATGCCCCTTGGTGTCAAGATAAGTATGGTTCCTTGTGGTTTTAAAGAAGATTGTGAGTCCCTAGAGACGAAGGGGTGAAACAACAGTTGTGAGATGACACATAAATCCAATTTTTTCATACAGTCTAACAATATAAAATTGTTTTATTATATGAAGCAAAATTATTGGTAGTCGCAAAAAGCTTAACTTGCCAATAGGTAAAAGCAAAAGATCATTGACCTAAGATGAACGGGTGAAGCAACAAGTGCGAGCTAAGGCTCAAATCTAAAATTTTCATACACTCTGGCAGTACGGAAAATGTTTTAATGTAGAATCATAATTGTTGGTCGCATGGATTGAAGCATAAAATTGTGAAATATGTAGCACAATGCTTAATTTGCCAATGAATCATTGTGGAATATCAGTGGGCTAAAGGATTGTTATAAAATATAGACATTTTGATGTAGAAATGAGAGGACATCACAATGGATTTTGTGGTAGGTTTGCCTCACATTAGAAGATAACATGATACTACATAGGTGATTGTTGATCAACTCACAAAGTTAACTAATTTTCTGCCAATTAAAATTAATCAAGCATTAGAAAGTCTCGCAAAGTTATATATTAGAAAGATAGTGACGCTACATGGGGTACCAAAGACTATTTTTACAGATCGAGATCCACATGTTTTTACCTCTAGATTTTTGGAGCAACTACAAAAAGTATTATGTATTAAGCTTAAGTTGAGCATATCATTTCACCCCCAAACTGATCAACAACTTTAAGAGGATCATCCAAACCTTAGAGGACATGCTACATGCTTATATTTTATATTGGAAAGGAGAATGAGACAAGCATGTGAAGTTGATAGAGTATACATATAATAACAGTTAACACACTAGCATTGGGATGACACCTTTTGATGCATTATACAGAAAGTATTGCAGATTGCCAACTTGTTGGACTGAAATGGAAGATAGGTACATCCAAAATTTTGAGGACAAATTTATTTAAAAGGAGTAGGATGTAACACTTATGATTTAGGTTTCAAGTGAGTTGTGGTGGATGTGGATCAAGGTTCAGGTCCACATCGAAACTCTCGTGTCTACCGGGTGTAGCCTAACCTGGTCATCAGGTGTAAAAAAAAAAAAAAACAGAGAATGATGAGGCATAAGTTGAGGAAGATAGAGAGGAGGTGGAAGCTGAGGAAGGAGAGGAAGCAAAAAAAGCTGAGCAGGAAATAGAGATTAGGAATGAGAATGAGAAGATGATGGAACTGAAGAAAAGGAAGGAGAAGGTAGAAGTAGAGGAAGAAGGGAAGGTGGTAGGGCAGAGGGAGGAGAAGATATCCTCGGTCTCCCTCTCAATCTCTCTCTCATTCTTTTTCTTGTTCTCTCTCTTGACTGCTCTCATGTTCCCACTTTTTTCTTTCCCTATCACTCAAACTCTCTCTTGTTCTCATTCTTCTTCCCGTACTCTCCTCCACTCTCTCTCATGCTCCCATCCTCGCCATCACAACACCGCTCACCCTCTTGTTCTCTCCCTCTTGTTTGAACCCAACCCTCCTTCTCTCCCCCTCTCTCTCCATGTTCACTCACTCTCTCATGATCCCCCATCCACTCTCTCATTCAAACTCTTCCCCAAATTTCTCGATCTCACTCTCTTGTCCTTACTCTTGGTCACTCCCTCATGAACTCTCATGCTCACCTGATCAGCTGCTCTCACCCTCATTCTCTATTCGTGTTACTCTTTGGATTTGTAGTTTGGTGAATATGATTTTCCCATTTTTCCAACAAGTAGGAGAGGCTGGGGCAATGACAACAGTCAATTCTCAGCAATTGGTGATGGGAGGGGCATTTGGGGGGACTATCGAGGACTCCTACACCAGTTAGATCTCCGTAAGAGTGGTGAACAAAGTTAATCAAGTCCAATTTTAATGCATGTCTGCCCTAAAAATGTTGATAATTATCATTCCATCACGTTAGACTTAAAGTTGATGGGTTTAGGGTGCATAATAGAGCTTTTGTTATATTAGAAAAGGTTTAAAATTGATTTAGTGGGCTATTGATTCATGTATGAATGTTACGTTGCTTATAGGGAGAGAGAACTTGCATTGATTTGCTCCTGAAGCTTAAGGTTTGTTAGAAGATGGAACTTGCATTAAATAAGTAGTCAACATCAGTTTTTAGTATAGACATGGTCAAGTGCATGAAAGAAATTATCTTTTTTTTTTATGGTCTGATTAATTATATGTAAACGTTAGTGAGCCTAGTGTACTAGTGTCTAAGTATTTGAAATTGGAACTTAGTAATCTAATTGACCTATAAATTGAATATGAGAATGTGAATGAATTGACTATGACTAACAAGGTATATTTTTTTATGAAGAATGATTAGATCCCTGCATGTTGCAATATATGAAAGTGACTACATTAATAGTTTAAGAAAACACATGTATCCATTTTTGTATAGAGGTGGTTGTGATTTTCTCGTATTCTTAGCTTTGAGATCATAGCTCTTACCATAGAGGGTTAGGGATTTATCTGGTTTGTCATCATACTTTGAAGGCTCAACCTTTTGTTGTATCTCTTTTTCAGGTTGTTACAAACCCAAGGCAGCATGTTGATCAGAGATCTTAGCTCACATCTTACTGTGAATTATTTCGCATTGTCGTGTCGATGCAAATTGGCTTGTTTTTATTTTCGGTTGATGTCTTTTTGTTTGAACATCATTGTTTGTTATGGGGTCATTTATAATCATGTAAAGACATTTTTTCATGAACAACCTTTTGTGCATAAATGAATTAGTTGCCTCATTCTTGTTTTGAAAACGTAGTACCAAATGGTGTGTCATCCTACCTTGATGTATTGTGTTGAAGAAAAAAAAGGAGTGAAAAATCAGGGTGTGAGACCAAAAAACTATTTGTTAGTTCTACATGGATCTATGATGATCCAGACATGAATACATATAAACTTGATTCTCATTGTTCATAAGTCATATTCTGATGATCCACTTAGATTTTAGAGTTGCATTATTTTAAAATCAGGGCATGTTTGCTTTCTTAGGATTTGGACAACTTTTAAACTTAGAAATGGGAACATCTAGTCTAGTCCTTGGTATGATTACTCTCGGTAAAAGAACTAAGTGTCACACCCAAGCTTTTTACCCCCAATTTTTTCTTTCAACATAACACAAGGAGGTGTGATGACACAAAAAATCAAAATTGAGCTATGCATATCAACATAGCCATAGAGCAAGTAATCCAATCAGTTCATATAAAATGACTTCACACTTATCAATGACGCTCATAACAAAAATGCCCCTAAAATATAACATTGATGTATAAACAAAAACAAGACATTAATGAAACAAAAAACACAATGCGCTAGCACAACTAGACACCAAAATATCCCCATTAGGATGTGAGCTGAGCCATCTGATCAACCTGCTCCCATAGGTTCTCCAAAACCTGAAATAGAGAACAACTGATGATTGAGTCTTCACCGTTTGACAACAAATCAAATAAATCCCTAACTCTGAGTCCAATATACAAAAGAAACATAATAACCATGATATCATGATGTATACGTGCATTTCACATAACTTTTCTATGTAGTCCCTTATGTATTTCATAATATGTAGGCACTACTCAGTAGTCACAATCAATACACATGTTAGTTATATTCAATTCATTCACATTCTTTTCATTGACATTTGAATCAATACATTGACATCTCTTGTGAGTGCAAAATACAGGTGTGTGCACATCATGAACAACCTTTAATTTGGGAGACAACCTCGTGATGGCCTGTCAAGGAAGTGTTTATGCTAAAGATAGTTGCTTGGCCTTTCTTAAGGCACCCAGGTGGGAAGGCAAGAGCCCAATGCTCTAAGCACAACATACAACAACATCTTAAGGCCTTAAACTGTCTACGCTCCAAGCAGGTGAGAGAAGTGGTGAGGGCAAGATGTATCTCAAATGTATTGCCATATCAATGTTCTCAAATCAATTAATTTTTCTTATATTATCATTATGAAACACATTCATGTTAGGAATGAGTAGCACACGAGGTTAGTTTACTTCAAGAATATAACCAAACCAAACCACCTTCATAAGAAAGTCACACCTTCAATCAATACTATTGGCTAGCCAAATCACACTCTATGGGTACTTCTACATATTTAGTCCATTCAATCACATCACTTCACAATGGAAACATAGACAAACATCTCATAACAATCACAACAATCAAACGATAACAATCACTTCATACGAAGACTTAGCTGAACCACAGCGAGGAGTCTCAACCCACGGATGACTTGTAGCAATCCTACATAAATATTCGACAAATTTTCTTTTCATTTTCATTTGACTCTCTCTTCTCTCAACATTTCTCTTTCTCGCCTCACTGTGAGCCAATTCTGATGACTAGCAAGGCGGAGTATAGAGTAAGCTTTGTAATTGCTATGCTCTAAGTAGAGAGATAAGATGGGGGAAGGTAATGCATAGGGATGATCACTCTATTTGCTTGCAATGCATTATCTAACAAAGAGACGATGCATTGAAGCTAACGATAGATTGGTTGACGGTGGCACTGAAGGGTCATAAAAGAAAACCCATTGCTGAAGGAAGTGGGTTTCTCATATTTCTTCTGTTTTTTCTTCCATATTTTTTATGCCTAAAATAAAACCATTAGTCACCACACCATCAGCCATTGTCATCATTCGTCGGCCATTGTTTTCAATCTCTCTCCCTCTCTCCCTCTTTAACCATCAATGATCGAAGTGTCTCTGTCGACCAGACAAAACCCTGAATGAATAGTGGGTTTTAGTAATCCAAAACCCTCTACGTTGAGGGTTTCTGACAATAGAAACATTGATGAAATGGGTTTTGAATGATCAAAATGCTCTCCGCATTGAGTGTTTCAAATCTCTGGTTTTTTCCCAAACACATGGGGCTGCTGGAGCAGCCCTTGTTGTTGTTGTTGCAGCATCGGTGTTGCAACAATCATTGCCAACAGCTACAATTTCTATCCTTAGTTTGCTAAAGTCCAAACCTATAATTTGAATTTTCATTTTGGTTGAACTGTGGATTTCAAAGCTTTCAAACATCCCCATGGATATATGTGAAGAACACTAAGCAACATCATGAGTACAATAACTCCAATGAATGCACATGTCAAACTTGGACACCTAAGAAAATAAACATCTTAAGCATTAAAAAATAACCATAAGCACCCAAATGCATAATGCATGGTTGTAGGCTCTTAAGATGCTGTTTTGATATAGGTGCCTTCACTAGATTGGGTATTACATCATGTTATCATAACTTTAATCCACAAAGCAATTGATGCATGTAATGAAAAATAGGATAAGCAAACAACTGAAGGCACATTTGGCAACCCCTCCAAAATGATGTTTCAGAGACAACTTCATTTTGCCTTTGAATCGTCATTTGGTGGGTATTTGGGAAGGCACAAAACTGGAGAAATCTAGTTTCATGAAAACCTGGTTTTCATCCAGGTTTTCAAGAAGCTGGGGGAGGGGTCTCTTTTCACCTGAAACCTGGTATTGGGCCTGAAGGGCAGCATGTTGATGGCGTGGTGACGTTGCTGCAAGTATTGCTGATGGGTTTTGGGCATGATGGGCAGCCAAAATTATTGCTGATGAACCGTGATGAGCAGCCAAATGTATGAGCAGAAAATACTGGTTTTGGTGACATGGATGGGCAAATACTGATAATGATGAAAGGGGCTCACACTTTCTAACTGTAAATGACAAGGGCTTCAGCAGAGCTGAGGCTGGTGTTAAGTCTGCGAGCTTCACTTGTGAAAGCTACAGAACCCATGAATGAAGGAAGAAGAAGGGTATTTCATGGATGATCATTTGTAGGGGTCGAGCATTTCAAAGAAAGGGTTTAGGAAAACAGCCATCTGTTGTGCCTTCATGCTCCACGTAATTTCTCTCACTATCTCATGGTGTTCTGTTTATTTTGATTGTTTTTTGTATTCAAATATTTGATAGTATGTCAATGATCGTCTATAGCGCTCTGCATCTTGAGCATTTCAAAGGAAGGGTTTAGGGAAGCAGCCATCTGATGTGCCTTCATGCTCTATGTAATATCTCTCACTCTCTATCAGATGGTGTTTTGTTTATTTGATTGATATTTGGTTCAAAGTATTTGATAGTGTGGTTGTAATTTTGCTCTCAATTGACATATTATTTTGAAGCTCAGATCCATGAACACATGAATTAAGTCCTCTATATGACACAATATGTTTAGGCAAGCACGTTTGCCATATGAGGAGTATGGCTGGGTCTACTCATGCCAAAAAGGAAGTTAGAACTTTAACTTTTTGTTTTTTGAAGATGGTTGGATAGTCTCAGCTTTTTGGCAGGACCTATCCTTCTTTTCATTTAATTTAATGTAGATAAGAAGTCCTAGTATACCCTACCACTCTTCCATATTTAGAGGCCCACTATGAGGTGTACTGAAAGTCTTGTACTGATATTCTTAGTATGAACTGTAGCTTAGGAAATGTTATTATCATCATTTGAGAACTTCCAACTATTGCACACATTTAAGTTTATCTACATGAAATTGCCAGAGTTAGCTTTTCTAGGTGGCCTTTTTGCAAAATGTGTAGCTGTCTTTAGGAAGTACAATATTAGGAATAGCACACTATACCTCATATTTTTAATTGACAAACTAATGTGTAGATCCCAATTAATAAGTTTTCAGGTAATTGTAAACTCCCCTAAATTTTGTAGTCAACTTTGTGAATTTTGATTGTGTTACAGCCAACAATCATTGAGAAAGAATTGTTCATTCATTCACTAACCCTAATCAGGGTAGAAAATGTAAGAATCTTCAGAAGTTCGTGTCTCTCCGGCTGTAAACAAGAGATTGGGAGGAAAAGATGGAGAATAGTTCGATGGAGGCAAAAGGTGTAGACGACAATAAGCCTTGCGATCCCTTAATCTTTTGTTATATCAAAAAGTAGTGACCTGATCACCTTACAACAGATTGTACACAAAAAGGTGAAAAATCACAAGTATGCCACCGCCTAGTACATTGGGGCGCGTGGAGTACTAAAGAATAAAAGAATTGGATCGGGTCTGTCTGACCCGATCCCATGTACATAAGCTTAACAGCCCCCCTCAAGTTGTGCATGGGATTTGACCATGCATAACTTGTTCTTCAATTCCC
>JAANDH010000476.1:19985-82512 GCA_011799765.1 Nymphaea thermarum
TAAGTAATCAGTAAATTCATTAGAAATAAATTCACCACCACCATCACACTGAAAATGCACGATATCACTAGAGTATTTATTCCGAACCAAGGCATGAAACTGAGTGAACAAACGAAAAACTTCTGATTTTTGTTTGATGAAATGGATCCAAGTATATCGGGAATGTGAATCAACAAAAATAACATAGTATCTACTCCCGAAAGAAGAAGAAATCAGAGCAGGTCCCCAAACATCAGAGTAAATGGTATCAAAAACCTTTGAAGCTCTTTTATTTATCAATTGAAAAGGAAGGGCATGGCTCTTACAGATGTGACAACTCGAGCACATGCCGGACTCACTAGCCGGACTCAGACTGGACTTATCTAATAGCCCGTCTGCAACAAGACTTCGAACAAAAGACTGACTACAATGAGCCAATCGACCATGCCAAATCGATGGCTTATTATGCTCTGCAATATTGACTTCACTATGACTTGGAAAACATGACTCTGAAAGACGAGGTTGTTTGGACATCGTTGGAGCTTCTTCAAGGACATACATATCTCCTTGACATAAACAGAAGATGATGTGAATTCAACAGAAGAATGAGTGTCATCAATGAGTTTGGAGACTGAGATTATATTTTTCTTGACACTCGGAACAACAAGAACATTCTTTAACGGTATGGAAGAATTACCCATAGATATTCGTGCATTCCCAATGTGTGATATTGTATGATGTGAACCATCTCCCATGACAACTGAGCCTTGACCTAAATAAGGGAAAACACTAGAAAGGTTACCTGCATCACCAGTAACATGGGCTGCTGCTCCGGAGTCCACGTACCACTCTCCCTGCTCATTTTGTTTCAACTGGAGTTTGGATATGGTTGTCCTCAGAAGTTGTTGTGCGTCTGCTGGAATGTTGGATGTCACATTTTGGCCAGATGATGACGAAGCTGCCCCTGCTGTTGCCTTGCCCTCACGCCTGATATGATTGTTTTTGTTCTGAGGGTTGTGCCAACACTCTGACTTCACATGTCCCCTCTTGTTACAATAGAAGTAGTGTTTGTACCTAGAGGGGTTGGAAGAATACCTCTTCCCATTCCTGCCTGAGGGGTCCAAGGACGGGTACGATGCCCTTGCATTGCATGAGTCCCTGTAATCAAGACATTGTGGCTGTTGGAAGGGATCAAGTCCTGTCGTTGTACACGACTAGCTTCATGCTGAAAAAGCTTAGCCTTCAAATCTTCAAAGGATGGAAGAATAGGCAGAACTTCTAAGGCTGTGCAAAATATGTCAAATTCTGTTTCCAGCCCACTTAAAGCTTGCTGCTCTTTATCTTTGTCGCTGACCGGATGCCCAATGGCAGCAAGTTGATCACTTACACTTTTAATTTCATTCAAATACTCCAAGACTGTACGCATCCCACGCTTGATGTCTTGAAACTGCCTCCTTAGCTGCAGAAAACGTGCTTCGGATACCTGAGAATACGTTGTGGCAAGTGTAGACCACAACTCTAGGGCTATCAAATCATCATCGATGCCCCCCAATACTTCCTCTGATAAGGTAGAAGTGATGTAGGCAACAAGAGACTGGTCGTGGGCCAGCCAAACTTCATACGTAGGATTATTTTCAGTAACAGTTTCATATTCAAATCTGATTTCACTCCCAGTCGAAGCCCTACCGCCCTGATCTGCCACTACCGTCCTCTTCACTTCACGATCAATGTACTGTGGAGGTGCCAGAGTAGTGTCGTCGATGTGTCCATAAAGTCTATGGCTTTTGATGAACGGAACAATTTGACGTTTCCAGGTCAAATAGTTACTATGGTTCAGCTTTTGGGAGATAAGTTGGGAAAGAAAACTGGAGGACAAGATAGAAGAATTCGGCTGATCCATGGCCAATGATTTTTAGGGCAGAAATTAGGGCAAAATCTCCCAACGATTTTTAGGACAGAAATTAGGGCAAAAGCTCCCAACGATTTTAGGGCAGAAATTAGGGCAAAATCTTAGGGCAGAAATTAGGGCAAAGTCTCCGCGAGAATCCCCGCGATTAACCAAGTTCCCCAAAACGTGTAAGAGGCTGATTAAGGTTGATTTCACCGTGAGAGATGAACTCGACCCTAATGAACCACAACACAACTCGTGGTGAAAGTGGAGAATCGAACGGACCAGGAGATTAGGGCTAATCACGCCAAAAGAAAGAGAATCTAGGGCAGAAATGAGGAATCGAGTAGGTCACTCCAAAAAAGAGGGATTTAGGGCAGAATCTGCAATTAGGGTTAATCACGTCTGAATTGAAGAACACTTACCGGAGGACAATGCTAAACCTGGCTCTGATACCATGTAAGAATCTTCATAAGTTCGTGTCTCTCCGGATGTAAACAAGAGATTGAGAGGAAAAGATGGAGAATAGTTCGATGGAGGCAAAAGGTGCAGACGACAATAAGCCCTGCGATCCCTTAATCTTTTGTTATATCAAAAAGTAGTGACCTAATCACCTTACAATAGATTGTACACAAAAGGTGAAAAATCACAAGTATGCCACCGCCTAGTACATTGGGGCACATGGAGTACTAAAGAATAAAATAATTGGATCGGGTCTGTCTGACCCGATCCCATGTACATAAGCTTAACAGAAAAGAGATTTACAAATTACATCAACAAAAAATAGAGGACTGTTTAAAGAAACCTCCTAGTTATTAAATATTGCAAAGAACCACCGAGAAACATAAACTCTTCTAATTCAACACTCTCCCTCAAGCTAGAGCACACATATTAATCATGCTCAACTTGTCACAACATCTAGAGAAATCACCAATAGAAAGAGCTTTGGTGAAGACATCTGTAGCTTGATCTTCTGATGATACATGAATAGTGGCTATGGTTCTTCCTTGAACAGATTCTGAATGTAATGACTGTCCACTTCAATATGTTTAGTTCTCTCATAAAAAATTGGATTGTTTGCAATGTATGTGGCTGCTCGAATGTCACAATAAATCTTCATGGGAAGCAAAATCGACACACTTAGGCTAGATAGCATAGATTTAGCCCAAGTCATTTCAGTAACAGTTTGTGCCATAGCTCTATATTCGAAATTTCTACTAGATCTTTACACCACACCTTGCGTTTTGTTTCTCCATGATATAAGGTTGCCTCTCACAAATACACAGAATCTTGTAGTAGATTTCCTGTCTTCGACTGAGCCAGCATAGTCAGCATCACTATAGGCTTTCACTTCCAAGACTTACCTTTTGTGAACAAAAGTTCTTTGCCAGGAGACAATTTCAAATATTTGACCACCATTAAAAGTAGCATTCCCATGAACTTTCCTGAGTGTTTTCATAAATTGACTTAGCTTCTCTCCTGCAAAGCTAATGTCTGGTCTGGTCATAGTAACATAGAGGAGTTTTCCAATAAGAGAACAGTATGATCAACAATCCACTAATTCTGATTGGTTATCATGAAGATGTATGCGTGGATTCATAGGTAGATTGGCTAGTTTAGCTCATAGCATCCCGATGTCTTGCAATAAATCAGGAACATAATTCCATTGAAAGAGAATTACACCTTCCCTATTGTGAGCAACCTCTATTCCCAAGAAATATCATAGTTGACCAAAATCTTTCATCACAGTGTTTTTGAAGAAACAACTTTGTATCATAAATTTCTTGATCAGAGTCATCTGTCAGGATAATATCATCAACATAAACCACTAGAACGGTCATACCCCTGGAATTCTTCTTCATAAATAGAGAATGATCAAATGGGGATCTCGCAAAGCCACAGTTTTAGACTACCTCAAAGAACTTGTAAAACCACGCACGAGGACTCTGCTTGAGTCTATAAACAGCTTTCTTCAGTTTGCACACTTATCCACACTCCCATTGTCGTTCAAACCCTGGTAGTTGTTGCATATAGACAGTCTCGTCGAGATCACCATACAAAAAGGCATTTGAGATCAAGTTGATACATGTGCCAATCATGGTGTACAACCACAGAGATGATAAGATGAATGGTTCCCAACCAAGCAACATGAGAAAAAGTTCCAAAGAAACTAATCTCGTAAGTCTGTGTATAGCCTTTTGCAACCAACCGAGCTTTGTATCTTTCCATAGAACCATCAGAATGTGAATACCCACTTGGAGCCAACAATGTCACCAGAGGAGGATCAACAAGTTCTCAGGTGCCTCACTAAACTAATGTATCTATCTCATCTTGCATAGCCAGTCTTCACTGGGTATCTAATAAAGTTTGTTGGCAATAAGTAGGAACTGCATGGGCAGTCAGAACTTAAATAAATTGTTGCGTACTTTTACCAACACTGTCAGTAGAAACAAAAAGAGATATAGGATGTAGAGTACATTGTCGCTTGCCTTTGCGGAGTGCAATAGGTAAGTCCTAACAGGGATCAGAGATAGTTATCATGGGCTCAGATGGACTTGGTATACTCACTTCAGATGTACTTACCTCCCGAGAAGCGGTTGGGCAAGGATCATGAGAAGGGTCTTGTGACGTGTGTAGAACAACAGATGATCACAAAGCTTGAACACTACAGCAGGAGAATCCCTAGAAGGAGACTCACAAGGGAATGACTCCAAAGGAATAGGGGGAATGGGTAGTGGGTCCAATGATGGTAGCATCTCAATAGAGGTAGAAGATGGACTACAATAAGACCGAGACTCAAAGAATGTGACATCCGTACTGATATACTCCTTTTGAGTCAATGAGTCAAAGCATATGTAACCTTTATGATTTCTGGAGTAGCCAATAAAGATACACTTATTGGCTTGAGCACCTAATTTATCACGTGTGGGTCCATGTATGTGAACAAAGCATGTGCAACCAAATACTTTGGGAGGTATTGGAAACAATGGTCGTTGTGGGTGCACAAGTTTAATGAGAATTTGGTTGTCAATTGAGGATGAGGGTAAACGGGTCTAGTAACAGGCAGTGAGAATTGCATCTCCTAAAAAATAAGCAGGTAGATTAGTATGAAGCATTAGGGAATGTGCCACATTTAAAAGTTGGTGATGTTTTTGCTCGGCTACTCTATTTTTGCTTAGAGGTATGGGGACAAGTAAATTGAGGAGAAATGGTATTATTAGAGTAAAATTTCATTAAGGTAGATGTCTTGAACTTGTGTTATTAGTGTGAATGCTTTTAACAAGAATACCAAACTGGGTCTTTATTTCAATAATAAGGTTCTTGAAAGTACATATGACTTCAGACCTTTCTTTCAAAAGGAAAACCTAAGTGACTCGAGAATAATCATCAACAATGACAAAGAAATAACGAAATCTAGACCTACTAGCAACTCTCCTAGGACAGTACACATCAACATGAAAAAGATCAAATAGTCCACAATTGGACGAACTAAGACTCGATGAATAACTGCTATGGGTGTACTTGCCAAGTTGACAGGCTTCACACTGGAACAAATCTGGTATTGATAGATGAGAAAGTAGGTGACAAAGCTTGTAGACAGATGGATGACCAAGTATGGATGCCACTGAAAGGAGGAGGACAATGTAAAAGTCGAGAAGGCTGCAATACCCATAGAATCAGACAGGAAGTACACGCCCCCTTTCTCATAGCCTCCACCAATCGTCTTCCTAGTTTGCAAGTCCTGAAATGAACATACACCAGAGCCAAATGTAGCACGATAATGTAAATCATTAATCAATTGTCTAACTGATAAAAGATTAATGAGAAACTTATGAGCATATAACACATTAGAAATTGTCATAGACTGAGAAATCTTAATACCTCATCTGTCTTACAAATGCCTTATTTTCTCACAGTAGGTGCACTGAAATCTTCCCCGACCTCTTCCTGACCCTCGACCTATGCCCCTCCCCTTGGAGAAACTACGTCAAAGACCTCCTGAAGCCACCAAGGCTGAGGCATGAGCATCACTAGAAGGCGGAGAAATGGTCACATCAAGACAGTTGAGTCTGTTGTAAGCTTCAGCTAGGTCAGGGATTTCCACTCTAATCAACATTTGCGCCTTTGCTCCTAAGTTTTTGGGAGAGTGACCCTGTAGAAACTTTGCAACCATAGACTATTCATCATGAGTCTTATGGCATGTTGGACATGGGATTGTAATGCTTTAAGTCTTTCATAGATTGACTTGAGGGAAGCAAAGTACTGAGCAAGACTCTTGTCGCCCTGTTGCAAATTAAGTAAATCCTCCTCCACCTGAAACATCTTGCTAACATTTTTGTCATTTGAGTATTTTTGTTTCAAAAAATCCAACATTTGTTTGGCATAGGTATAGAATGCAATTGTAGAAGTAATATGTGTGGTTGCATACTATTTATGACCTGTGACATAACAATATTATTATCTTCCTTTCATGAGATATATTTTATACTCTTCTCCACAAACTCAATTTGTTCTATGACATGCTCCTTTCGATGTCCAATCACAGACATCATAAACACATGAGACCAAATTTCATAGTTAGATCCATCTCACTTTATAGTAGAACCATAAGAGAATGAATTTCCTCCAATTTTAAACTCATGAGAGAAATCAGTTTTGGGGTTTTCAGCGATTGTAAATCTGTTCTCAAAAGTTCAGCCCAAAAACAAAGAAGAATATATAGAGTAGAGTGAGACTGATCAGCAATAAAAGTTGTCTAACACCACACAGTATGAGTAAAAATAAATGTGAAACACTTCTTCTAAACAAGAACAAATACCTCCACAACAAATTGTTGTTCACCTGCTAACAGACTGCTCAACACTCCACAAATCATCAACAACGACAACAACATTGACCGTCGCCACATACATTGAGAGCAGTCCCTAAGACATTGACCAACGTAGACTCCCACACAGCTACGCATATATATTTCTGTCGACGTCCACGGATTCAATGTATCAAAATTCAGATATTGGTCTTTTTATCAGATCTGATATTATCCACAATCCAGAACTGATCTGGTCATCTCCAACACAGCCAAGACCTCAGATATAGAACATCAGCAGCCAGCGACAAAAAAATCCAGAGATTTGGTTCAAGAACAACAATATGATTTGAAAAAGAAAGAGGGAACGTACAACAATTTCTGATTTGATCCTCCACTCAGTAACGTGTCTGGCCTGAACTTCTTCTTCAACAACAACAACCAAAAACTTTCTGATGGAACTCAACATTTAGATAAAATCGTGCCACTACTCTTCCACGTGCTAGATCTGAATAAAAGTATTCCAAAGCAACTCCCACGTACTTGCTCATGCTCCACTACATCCACGTTGGGGACCTAATCACACATACCTCTCAAGTGTGATTAGATTCCCCTTCCACGATGCTCCACTGCCTCCCGACCAGCAGAGAGAAGAGAGAAAGAATGGGTACAGAAAGAAAAGAAATAGGAAGAGATGGGAGAGAGAATAGGAGAAGAGGTTGCCGTAAAATCACGTCAACCATCGATGGAGGAGGATGGAGATCGCCGGCTCTGATACCATGTTACAACTAACAATCCTTGAGAAAGAATCGTTCATTTATTCACTAACCCTAATCTCCATAATGAAGAGATTAGGGTAGAAGAGAAATTTACAAATTACATCAATAAAAAATAGAGGAATGTTTAAAGAGACTTCCTAACTATTAAATATTGCAAAGAACCACCTAGAAACATAAACTCTTCTAATTCAACATATTGCATCTCAGAACTTGTTGAATCATGTGAATGATGTTCTGAAATGTCTTGCAATGTTGCCTAGACTTTCTATGGAACTTATTGAATCATGCCAATGGTTTTCCTTAGATTTGTATCACATTGTTGTCCAATTGCAATATGTTTCTTAAGCTTTTTGGCACTCACTCATGGATTTATACAATTTATAGTGTAATTCATTGGAGATTCCTAAACGACACAAGCTCAAAACCTCGTTTCCAGAATGGTGTGTTGCATACAAATTGCATTGACTGCTTAGATCATACAAATGTTGCTTAGTATGCCTATGGGTTGGCAGCTTTAGGTAATCAATTACATGCTTTGGTCAGATGTGCCTAAAGTGGATCTAGATAGTAGCATTGCTGAAGCACTTACAGATACATATCAGAGTATGGGTGATGCTCCTGTACTTCAATATGGAAGCTCAGCTGCACATAACACATAATACCGAGAGGAAACCGAGTGTCACTAAATGTGTAATCTGCTGGAAAATGGTACCACCATTTCCATTCAATGTCCAACTTTAAAGGCTGAAATCAAAGACCTGATGAAATTAACATTTCTTTTACTAGTAGTAATCAAGTTTTTTTTTTCAGATTTTAGAAAGGAGCATTTCAACATTTCTGTAGAAAATATCAGGTTGTGCTTTCTTGAAGAGCTGACCCAACCTTTTGCTAAGGCTTAAGCTACTAAAAACACACATTTGTAAATGTAATTTTTGTGATTGTAAATAATTTTTTCATAATAAACTTCTTTGTTGTTTTTTGAATTAGTGATCTGTCTCACTCTCTCTGTCTCTTTATATATGTGTGTCTGTAACTGTAAATCAACTACCATTCAGCCAAAAACAATTTGTAAAGTTAACACCAAAACCCATCCTTTGGTCATCCAAACAAAAACCAAATTTTTAATAGTGAAAATCTGGTTTTTTGACATGTAATCCTAACAGTAAAACCAGGTTTCAAAGACACATTAAAGCAAGTAGTTTTCTCAAAACCAGGTTTTCACATACCAGTTTTTTCAAGGAGTGCATCCAAACAACACCTTAATGTCTGGTAAAGAAAGAAACGTGCATCCATGAAGACGGCCTCAACCTCTAGTAATGAACTTTAAAGAACATAATGACTAAGGAAACTAAGAAGAAAAACAAACTCAATGAAAGAATAGAAAAGAATGAGATAGAGCTAAGATTTTTATATAAGCCATGACTCATATTCACTTCTAAACATTTTAAGAAAAAAAACATCGGTTAAATAAAATGAGAAAACTAGAACCTTATAGAAGCCTACCTTGTTTTAAAGTTCTTTTTTATGTATCCTTCTTGCATGAACTCCCATTTACAACATAAAATAGCCACACGTTGATTGGACTGATTATGAATGAATCCATGATTTGTTAATTGTTTGGAGATGATCCATCACATCTGAAGAATAGTTCTGTCATTGATTGCCTAGTAGCAAAACTATGTCAAAAACAAAGAGAACCAAATATATATGCAAGATAGTGAATGGCGTTCTCATTTGATTTGTTGTGTATATCATGTTTGAGAAATATTTATTTATGATCAGTTGGTTGAAAATAATTGGATTCATGCTTTCGGTTTGACTAAAACACTCAGTATTCACATGCTAACAGCGTGAACTATAACACACATGATCCACTAGAAACCGAAACAGTCATCTGTCATGGATTTAGTGAAAGGCCTTGAATTAAAATCATCAAAATTTGAGAACTGTGGATTTAAGATTAGACCTTTCTCCCTGACCTTGTGGCCTAGAAAGGCTAGGATTCGAGGACTGTTTTTAAGAAACTAAAATTCCTACAGCCAAAGTAATGCAGAAGTTTTCCAAGCCCGGCACACATATACTAAAATTGGATTGGGAACCAGATTTCACATTCCATTTTTTGTGGAAGATATTTCCAAAAACTTACTTTCATTCCTACATTTGCAAACTATCAAACTACACCTTTAAGGCATATTTCATGGCCCAAAAGCAAAATTCTGGAATTGACATTCCGAATTGTTGATGCTAGAAATGGGGAAATGGGAAAAGAAACTGAGATTTCCAAAACCTGGTTGTGTTTGGAAATCCTAAAATTAGTTTCATGGAAAAAGTTCATTGTTTGATGGCATAAAGAGCGGAAATCCAGAGTGTTGGAAACCAAGAGCCATTTTGAAAATTATAGAGAGCTGCCAAAGCAATTCTTTTAAATGTCTTTCATACCTTTCTAAAAATTGTGGTAAATACTTGGGGTTGAGGATGGAAGTTTTCTAAACAAGTATAAAAACCTACTCAAGAAACCTTCACTTCTTATTTTCATTTGGAGTCTCTCTTCTCTTCTCGCTCTTTGTTTCGCTAGACTTCTCAAGCAGTGACTGACTATGATGACTGACGATGCATTGGAAAATGCTTGAGGGTGTTGCCAAATCTTCGTTGGAGAACGGAACACATTATCAGGTTGGTTTCTTGTGTTTTTATGATATCTTAATCTACTATTTTTCATGTTTTTATGAGATTGTTTTCAAAGCTTGAAATAGGAGATCCAGAAAATCCAAAATATTACAACTTGATATTGATGTCTGAACCCATAACTTGAAATTTGAGATCCAAAATCCAATGAATTTAATCCTTCGTTCATGGTACAATGAAGCCATGATTTAAAATGAAAATGAACTAAATAGGAAGCATAAAATTAAAGTGAGATAGGGATGAAATGAGCTTACCTGACCGCACGCCTACCCTAACACATTAAATTAAATTCTATACCATCAAAGCAAATAAGCTAAACTACTGTATTATGAAAGAAAATAAAGCCAACATAGAAACTAGAATATAAAAGAAACTAAACTAAGTAAGCAAAAAGGAAAAAGAAAAACCTAAGCATGCTCCTAAGAAAAGAAAAGAAAGCACTAAATTGAGAATAAGAAAAGAAAAGAGAAGAAATAAGAAATTATCTGAACTTGAAGATTTGACCAACACCGCTCCTAAACCTCTGTGTTGAGCCTAGTTAGTTCGTAGTTGAGTGCTAATGCAGCTCGAACTCAAGAACTTAGATCAAGACTCTTAAAATTTTCATTTGATTGAATCAAGCTTTTTAACCACCGAATTTTACTAGATTTTTGAGCACCTCCTTCTCCTCCCTCTCCACTCAAAGGCACAAAATCATATGTTAATTTGTTGGTTTCAATAGAAAAATATTCATTCCACATTAAATTCTAATCCAAATTCGATTCTGTGAAATGTGTTTGGAAAGATGTTGATCAATTCATGATAAAGGATTTAGATTGACATGTGGAGCATGAACATGGTGGAGAAAAAAACACCCTAAAAGTATATATTAAAATGGACATTTGACAATAAAATGTTGATTCTGACTTCATACACATATTGATTCATTTGTGCCAGCTTTCTCACACGATTCATGATTAAGCATAGAGTGAGAAATTGACAATGCATTAAATGAATATAATGTGCATAATGCTCACATGTGGATCCTAGAACTAGATTCAGATCCAAATTTGAAGAAAATTCTAGAAAATAAATCTGGATGTGGTATGAGGATCTGATTCATGATATGCTACTAAGATATGAAATTTGAAATAATGAATCTGGATCCATAAAAGGCAGAGCACATATTTAAAATCTGGATATGTGATCTAGATATGAGATTAGAGACAGGCATGGACCTAGACCTGGCTCAGTCTGGGCTAGATGGGTCCAAGTCAACTTGTATTGGACCTGTGTTGGGTTCAGTTTGGGCTAGGTTTAGACTTAGGCTGGTTGTAGGGTCATTGGGCTTAGCTTGGGTTCTATTTTTTGAAACCAGGTTTAGCTCAATTTTGTGGTGGCTCAAGCTGGGTATGAGCCTGCTGGATCCATGTGAACTTGTATGAGATGCTAACTTAGGTTCATGTGAATAATATGTTAGATTTTATGAAAAATATGCATATATTGGAAAAGACCAAAATACTGCTAGTGTGGAAATCAAGTTTGATGGGTCGTGTGGTAGGCTAACCACACTAAAAGGTGTGAGGGTAAACATTAGGCTACTACAAAATTTGGTTGAAAAATGCCTCATCTACCCCTATAAAACTCAAATTTTCAAATTTTACACATAGTAAAATGACCTTTTTTAGTGGTATGCAAGGGAAAAATGGAAACTTTTATTCTAGGCTACGTCCATCCGATCTTAACCTAAATACTTTGCTGAGCAGTTGCTGATCGCAATGATGTGAAGAAGTTGAGAAAATAGTTCTCAGATTAATCAAAATTCAGCTGAGAAGATTGGGGCTGCACTAAAAGGAGATGTCTAGAATTGGACAGCTCTTAGTAAATCTGTAAAACAGATATTGAACTCAAATCTAGATGGTTGAACTGAAACCAAAGATCGAATTAATCAAGTTAGACACTAAAGAATGTGATTCTAGCTCGGTGCGAGTTGACATGTCCTAGATTGAGAGGATTTCAGCTAGGATCTGCTAAAACTGGTGAGAGAGTGTCACTCTGACTTTAGACAACTGCTTAAGACCTCAACTTTGGATGCCAGAATTGAAAGTAACTCAGGAATACTCTAGGAATGCCGAGGATAGCATATATTGAGCTTAGTTCAGCTTGACACGGTTTTAGTGATCCAAAAAATGCAGGTGCATGGTCTCTGTGAGATGATTAGCTTAGAATGAGTTGGTTTTAAGATGAGGAAACCCTATCAAGCTGACCTTACTAACTTTTGAGGTCTTTTGAAGGTGAGAATTGGCCTAATTGCTCAAATGTTAGGCAATTCTTAGAGTTTTGGTGAAAATACCCATTTTCTAGGTCAACATGATAAGATGCATAGGCAAAATGGTCATTGTACAATAGTGGCAACCTAGGTGATCCTAGTCTAAGTGCTAAATGCTAAAATAAAAGGTGCTTGTTTTTGTTCTTGAATCCTGATTTTAGAAAATCGAATTTGAAATCTTCGTGTAAAGGGTAAAATAGTCATTTAGACTTTTAATTTGGTGTGCTCACAGTTGTACTTTCTATCATCGCACCATTTTACCATTTTGTCTTTCATTCCTTGCCAACCACTTGGAAATCATAGAAACCAACCTGTTAGACAAGTGACACCTGTTTGCATCCAAAAAAAAAAAAATGGTTTTTGGAGTGCTCCACAAATGGACAGGGAGAAAAGGGTTTTAGAAAAAAAGAAAGCTTTTAAAGAAAAAGATATAGAAGAATATATATATATATATATATATATATATATATATATATATATATATATATATATATATATATATATATAAATTTGTAACAAAAGACATTTAACTTGAAGAAAGAAACAAAAGTTTCTAGAGAGAGAAAATAGAACACACGTATATATTCATTTGTATATATATGTAAATTTACAAAAGAATATGTTGAATCATAGAGAAAGAAAGACAAAGAGAGATAGTCATGTGCACACATATGTATATAACATGTATACATGTATATATTTTCATGAGAGTTGAAATTATAAATAACTTGAAAATATCTGACTTCAATTTTTATGTAGGCCAAAGAGAAACTTCGGTTCATGCAAGAGCCTAGGCTAAGTCCCCAAAGCGTCATTAAAGAGGGTTATTGCTTTTGAAGATCTTTTAGAAAACACGATTCCAATTATTTTTATATATGAACATAAAATCGTGATTATTTCGTTGTTACAAGAGAATATATTTCTCCCACCATTGAGTATGGAAGAAAATCAAACAACTTAATAAAGCACTCATTGGGTCCCTAATCGGGTGATTAAGAAATAATCTAAAGTGAGAATGACATGAAGATGCATTTTTAACATGTACATATTCGTGAAAGGGCTTTCCCGAATTGGACAAATCCCAACCTCAAAATGAACACAATAATGAAGAAAAATCTACAATCAAACACTCATTCTCATCGTGCATTTGCTCATTAATTAAAGAAAATTAATTCATCATGCATGATCATTATCTCAAACTTAAACAATGAATAAAGCGATATTACAAGCATATTTTTAGAAATAGATGAAGAAATGAAATTTATTTTGCCTTGCTCATACTCCCGGTGTACTCAAGAGTAGCTCTTGACTCCGGATAAGAAATTTTTAGAGCTTTCTTGCACAGCCATGTGGAGGTGGCAAGAGGAAATGAAAATAAAAATAAAAGCAAAAGAATAACTACATACCTCTAATATAGATGATTTTATGAATGGGTCTCCTTCTTAGTATGATCCTAAGGTTGCCTTAGATGAAGCTCAAAGATGATGAAGATATTCCTCCAATGAAGATATTGCTTCGAGCAACTTGTTCCCAAGGTTGGAGAAGAAGAAAAATAGAAGAAGAGAGAAATTGAAAGAGAGTTAAGGAAAACTCTAGATTTTCAAGTGAGAAAGCACTAGAGGTCCTCCAATGGTTAGCTCATTAACCAAGATTATAGGAGTATTTATAGAGAGTTTTGGAATCAGAACTCAAAATTTGATTTTTTTTAATTTAACTAGATTTTCATGTGAATTTCAAGTACTTTTGAATAATTTTTATTTTTTTTAAATACGCTTTAACCAAGTGAGATTGGCCATTAACCTTGCAAATACCCCTTTGGGGTGTGGGCAGGGCTATGGCTCACCCAACATGGCCAAAGTTTTGACCAAGAATAGGGCCTGCGCAGCGTGTAGTCCTTGTCCCAGCACATTGTGTGTGTACCGATTCTTCACAAAGGGGGGCACCCCCATTATTGTCTAGTCTGGACCAATAAGGGGCAGATTTTGCCTCCCTAGCCTCTCAGGGGGCTGTTTATAAAATAAAATAAAAAAACATAAAAATCATATTTTAAATATATATTTAAAAGGAATAAAAATGGTTTTTGTTGCAAACGGAGCCAACTACTTTTTGAATGATTTTGGGCTCGTTTCAGATCTAGATTGGGTTCAATTGGTCGCCAATGCGTCTACTGAGAGGTTTAAGTCAAAAACACATTTTTTGCTGGGAGGACAAGACATAAAACAAAGGGAAGATTTGTGCATGCGCGTGTGGCTTTCAATAGCATCAAATTTGTTGTTTTGATCTTGACTTTGGATTTTGACTTTGAAATTCTCGATTTGCATCTGAACATGGGTTTTTGAATCTAATTCAAATCTAAGAGTTGGATTTTGAATTTAAATTTTATATTTGGGTTCAGACAAGGGTTTAGAGATCTATTTTGGATTGAATAGTCATGAATTTGTTTGGGTCTAAAATTGAGCTTAAGGTCTAAAAATTTAAATCCAAGTAACTGAGAATTTCGTTTGGGTGAAAATAAAATCCAGTCTTTTTGAAAAAATTTGAGGTGATAACACGACCCCAATTAGGTAGACTCACCTAATGAGAACTTAACTTTGGAGCATGAGTGTCGACTTTTGACTGGAGTTGAAGAAAATTGGAAATGTTGACCCAAGTTACCAAAATTAAGAATTTGAAGGTGGATGAGAGACTTGGAGTTTTGAGAATTGATTATTGCAGTTGAAATTTATACTAGTGTTATATATCACCATTGTAGAGGGACAATGCTTCTTTCCCACTGCTATAGTGTTCATTGATTTAAAAATGAAACAAAGGGTACAACTCCGTATAACTGGCTGAGCATTCTGTAAATCATCAATCATGCTTCAAGAAAAGCGACAAGAAGATTAAAGAAATTGTCGGTTGTAGGTCAATTTTTCTGCTTGGTTCAATGATTTCATTCTGAATGCAATGAAGGTGGGTCAAGTGCCAAGAATGCTAGAAGCAAGAAAAAATTAATCAAATGCAACTCTTGAGAGCTGTAAATATGAGAAACTGACGGTTGTTTAAAGATGCGCATTCCGACATGACTAAGCTTACACAACGGAATCTATGACCTTGTCTCAACTCTCAACACCCTAAAATTACAAAAAGAGATGTATCAACTGAAATATTCAGTCTCAAACTGCTAGATAAACTGCCATCATGCCATGTAACACTTTGGTCTACATAGGTGCCGTAAAAAAAACTTGATGGTTCAAAGGAAAATGAATCGTGAAAGAAATTTGGATTCATGTGCAATGTAACTCTGCACACAGCCACTATCCAATCTTCAGAACTTGCATATCTTGCATCAAACACATTATTGAAGCCAAGGAAGAGTAATGACTGGCTTGTCCCGCTGAAAGTCATATCTTCCATAGTACCTTTTATGTTGTTTTCTGCCAAATATTTTGTGAATATAATAGGTGCAATGTTGGCAAATCCAAGTGTTTTCTTTATTACCTACAATTGCTATTGAGGTCTAGGAAAAACATTTGTGTGGATGAGGTGCTCAAATACCGAGTTCTTTAGAAGTTGGAGTAGCTAGGGTGCAGTGCAAATGTGATATTTTTCACATCCATGAACGCGATTGCTTGGGGTCACTGATGGATCACTATAGAAAAACTCTTTGATCTTTGAGATGGTCATTGAGATGGTCATGTCTATGCAGCAATCACAATATCCCATCATAAAAACCAAATAGAAGAATATTTTCAACCATTGTTACAAATAATGTCTCAGAGTTTTCAACGGTGAGGTTTTTCTTGGGTGTAATATGGCAAGCTTGAAAAAACAGAAAAAAATACTGGAAAATATGGTAAATTTTTAAAAATTTTGAAAAACTAAAAATATAGGGAAAATAAAATAAGTGAGAAACTAATAACACAAACATCAAAAGGTAAGTAGATTACCAACAAATAAAAAATAGAAAATGAAAAAAAACTGTTTGACATTAAAAAAACTGAACAAATTAAAAAAGTGAAAAAAAACTGAATGTTTTTAACGTTTTTTTTTTAAAAAACAGTGTTTTTTTAGTTTTAAATGCCAGTTAATTTATCACATTTTTTTCGAAAAAAACACGTTTTCTATGACTATGCTTCCAACTACTACCAAGCTGACTTGGGCAGGTATGATCTTATCTTTTTCCCTTGATTGTCTAAAGCTAATGTTGTAAAAATCAGTTTGTGAACCGAATTAGTGGGCTGCTGACCTAGTAAAACTTTTTCTAATATTTTAAAAAATATCTAAGTGCTAGCACATGGTGCTTTTGAATCAGTCATGTAATTAAATAGATTCGTGCTGATTCTCATAAAACTAGTTAACACATAAGATTTGATTTTGTAAAATGAGTGTTAGGTTCAGCGAGTTCCATCCTAACAGGTGGGAAGCATGAATATATATATATATATATATATATGACCATTTGCAGTAAAACCTGCATCCACTAGGCATGAACTTGCCTACAACTGGATGAGCTTTGTAGTTGTTTCTCTGACCTTGAAGACAAATATAGAATGATCTACATTTTGATTGCTGGGATGACTCCCAACCAATAGAATAGACCAGGTTTGACTGAACCATGTCTCACTGCTCCGTTAAGCCTGGGCACTGGGCCAAGCCGCCGTCGGGTACCCAGCCCTACTCGGGCCCGGGCATGGAAAAAAGGAACCCGGGCCGGCCCAATAATTTATCGGACCAGCCCGGGTGGACCTGATAATGAGCTTTAATTTTTTTTATTAATTTATATATATATTTATAATATTTTGTTATGATTAATTATGTTTATATAATTTTTATTTAACAATATTTTAAAAAATTTAATCGGACCAGCCTCAGGCTCGGGTTTTCCGAGTCTTACCTGCCCCAGGCCTGGGTTTTGGATGTGGGGCCGGCCCGGGCCTGACTCATTATCGTGCAGGGCCAGCCCGATGCCTAGGTTTATGCTCGGTCATTTGTGCCGATTGAGATTGGTCCAAAAACTTCCTCTGTTTTTGGATTTATTTTCTCAATATCCAAGAAAGAGATGCTTTCATTAGCTATAATGTATTCATTAACAGTGAAGATGTGACACAGTGATTAGTTCCTCACGCTAATCGCCACTCAAAAAAACACTAGAAAGCAAAGAATGAAAGGAAAAACATGGGGAAAAGGGGAAAATTCAATAACAAAAGGGAATTAGGGTTTTTTCGTCAACAATTAGCCCTAAACAAAAAGAACAAACGCCTTTTAAGAGGCTTCACCCATAGATCCAAACTGGATCTCAGGTCCAATAAATAAATGATCACAACCCAAAATAAGATCAATGTCCAAATAAACCAAATTCAAAGCTTACTGGATCTGAATCTGAGATCCGATCTATCTCTAAACCACATTAGGTCAATTTCCTTGGGTTGAAGACTTCAACTCCTAACGAAGATGTGCACTCAGATCGGCGGAAGATGAACAACGATGGGACAAGTCGTCCTCGACTTGCTTGGAGTATGTACCCAGAGTAGCCTCTCCTTATCAAGAGGAGCCTGCAACAAAATCTTTGGTCTCGATCACTAAGCCTGGGCATCGGGCAGCCTTGGGCTGGCCCGGGCCTGGCCGGAATTGAAAAACCTGAGCACGAGCCCGATTAATATTTTATTAATTATAATAGAATATTATAAATATATATAAAATTAATAAAAATTTTAAAAAACCAATTATCGGGCCTAGGGCCGGGTTCAAGTCGGGTCGAGTACCGGGTACCCGGTGCCCAGCCTTGTCGATCACCCTATCTAATTGCAGTGCTGGTTGTGGACCCGATGTTCGTGAGGAAGCACCCTGCATATTTGTAGCCTCTACTTGTTCAATTCTGATGAGTCAATGACATCATGGTGGAGATATTAATCGGCTACATTAAATGTGGTGAGATGTGCCAATCCTCAGGAGCTCTAGGAGGTAAGCATTCGTTCCTAAACATTGTAGGATTTGGTAAGAATTGTACTTATGAGGGTTCAACTTATGATAAGTGTCAGCAGGGCAATGCACTGGACGCAAGTATAGACCCATACAAGCTCTCCTACCTCAAAAGTCTGTAGTCAACATACGCCTAGATATGTCAACAGATTGGGTATATCCTTAATCATATCTGCTTTTTCAGATATTCAAATATTTGGATTCGAATTCGGGTTGAAATTCAAATAAAGAAAAGTTGTATCCGAATCCTAATCCAAAATCCGATTTTACAATCTGAATCCAATTTGAATCCAATTTTTATATTTATAACCGAATCCAAATCCAAATTTTGAACTGGATTTTTCCAATTTTCAAAATTTAATAGCATTAGATAGGGGATATTTGTCTACACCAATACCCAAGTTTGGAGCATCACACTCTACTTCAAAAACATTGAAAAAATCTGTTAGTGCTAAAACAGGAGCAGAAGCCATCCTCTCTTTAATAAGCTAAAACGCCCTCTCAGCTACATGGTTCCACACAAAGCTAGTACTTTTAAGGCACTGCGTAATAGGCACCACAATATTAACAAAGCCTTACATGAAGCATCGATAGAAAGAGCCCAGCCCATGAAAACTGCGAATCTCTCCCAAAGTCCTAAGGGTATGCCAATCGATAATTGCCTGCACCTTTGCGGGATCTGCTTTGACCTGCTCCAAAGAGATAATGAATCTCAAGAAAAATCAAATTGAGAAAATCACATTTTTGGCATTTGCAAACAATTTTTCTATTCTCAAACAATGACAAGCTTACCCAACCATGGACATAATTCCCGAGTCAGAACATTCGTAAATGTACTCTGGGCATTGGACAGTTCGAAGGGTAGAACAAACACTCATACAACCCATCACGTGTCTTAAATGTTGTTTTCCACTCGTCCCTTTCTCCAGTCTGGATCTGGTGGTACCACTTTTGAGACCTATTTTGGAAAAGAGTTGGACACCAGATAACATGTTGAGCATGTCATCGAGACAAGGGATAAAGAAATAGTGCTTGACTGTGATATGATTTATAGCCCTACTATCTACACACATACGCTTAGTCCCATCCTTCTTGGGCGGAAGTAGGGTAGCCTATTTGAGCGGAAATAGGGTAGGGATTGCACAGGGGGTGAGACTCACGAATATAGTCTTGCATGGTAACTCCTTATAACCACCCCAAATTTTTTCAAAAGACTACGTTATTTTACCCAAGCACAAAACTCAAATTTAAACGCAAGATTCAAATCCAAAATCCAACTCTCATATCCAAATTCGATTCAAAATCCAAGTTTAGATCCGAATCAAGCATTTGAAACTCAAAATCTAAAATCGAGCTCAAAACAACAAAGTCTGGTGCTATAAGCCACGCGCGCGCGTGCACAGACCACTCCCTTGTTTTATGCTTAGTCCTCACACCAAAATATGTTTTTGAAACTTAAAACGAAGCCAACCACTCTTTGATACGAACAAAAATAGTTTTACATACTTTTTAAATAAATTAAACAAAAAATAAATAAATTTTTATGCTTTTATACGAAAAACCCTTATTTCATAAAAAGTTTAAAAAAAAAAAAAGAAGTCCGCACGCACGTCCACGGCGCATAGTTGCGAGTCATGCAATGCGCACGTGATCACCTTGCGCACTGCAACGCGCATTTTCCCTGCGCCGAGTGTTAAGGCGCAACAGCGCCCGAGCAGGGGCCTGCACCTTTTTTTGCAAAACCGGCCCTTGGGGTCGGGTTTTTATTATTTTGGGTGGGAATTAACCCTGCCCACACCCTAAAGAGGTATTTGCAATGCTAAGGGCTAATCCCGCTTAGTCAAACCTAATTTTTTTAAATAATTCAAAATTAGCATAAAAATGTTGTGAAATTAAAAAGAAATCAAATTTTGAGTTTTGGCTCCAAAACTCTCTATAAATACCCTCACAATCTTCCTTCTTGGTCATCAGCTAGCCCTTGGAGAAACCATAGTGCATTCTCATTTGAAGACTCAGAGTTTTTTCCTTAGCTCTCTTCCTCTATTTCCTTCTTCCTCTACATCTTTCCATTTCTCTCTTCTTCTCCAACTTGGAGCAAGTTTTATCAAGCTACAACTCTCTTGGAGGCATCCTTTTCATCACCCTGGAGCTTCACTCAAGTGGATGTATGATTATTCCAAGCTAAGGTGTTCATTTTCCCTAAAGTTGTTCTCATTAGAAGTATATAATCAACATCTCATTCCATTTTTTTTGTTTTCTCTCTTTTTCATCTCTTCATGTCTGTATGAGATGATATTTCATTTTATGATTAAATCATATTCTCTTTTCTTAAATATAGTCTTGTTTTGGTTCACTTGTTTCTTCCATTCTTCATCTCTCCATTGTTATATAAGATAGCCTTCAAATCTTTATTTTAGAGTCAAGAAGCTATTCTTGAGTGCACCGGGAGCATGAGAAGGTAAAGTAATCTTTTATTTTATGATTAAATCATGTTCTTTCTTTTCTTGAATATAGTCTTGTTGTTGTTACCTTATTTCTTCTCTTCTTCATCTCTCCATTGCCATATGAGACAACTCTCAAAACTCTATTTTAAAGTCAATGAGCTATGCTCAAGTGCACCGAGAGCATGAGAAGATGAGATGATATTTCATTTTATGATTGATTCATACTTTTTTTTTTCTTAAATGTTACTTTGTTTTAAGATATTATCTATGCATAGTTGTTTGATTTTTCATTTATATATGAATGCACGGTAAGAATGAGAGTATGTTTGAGACACTTTATTCTTATGTTAATTTTTGAGGTTGGGGCATGTCCAACCCTGGAAAAACCCTCACGAATGTGTATATGTTAATATCCATTTTCATTCATTTTGCGTTAGTTTTCTTTTAATCATCTGATTATGAACCCTAATGAATGTCTTATCGTGTGGTTTGGCTTTCTTCCATACCCAACAGTGGAAGAAACATATTTTCTTGTAACAAAAATAACTATGTCTTATGTTCATACATAAAAATATTTGATATCATGGTTTCTAAAATATTTTCGAAAGAACTCTTTCTAATGTGGCTTTGCAGACTTAACTTAGGCTCTTGCATGCGTCCAACCTCCCCTCCGGCCTACATCAAACTTGAAGTCGGTTATTTTAAGCTATTTCTTTGATGTTCAATCTCATGAAGACATACAAGTATATACATATATGTGCACATGATGATTCCATTCATCATTCTCTCTATATGTTTCTATATTTTATTTTACAAATTTTCATATTAATATGGATATATATATATATATATATATATATATATATATATATTTCTTTTGCTCTAAAATCTCTCTTTCTATTCAAATCAATGTCACTTTTACAAACATATATTCTATATATGTGTATATGTGACCGTCTTTCCACATGTATGTGTATCTTTTTTCTTTCTTTCTTTCTTTCAAGAACTTTCTTTTTTCCTTTCTATTTAAGTTAAAACTTCATCTTCAAAAGTTTAAACCTATATATATATATAGACATGTATGTAAGTATGCACATACGCATGAAGATACTTATCTTTCCTCTTTCTTTCTATGAGAATATTTCATCTTTTCTATTCTTTTAAACATGTTTCTCTCATGATCCTTCTATATGTGAACTTCATCAATACCAAAGTTCAAGTAATGACCCAATATTGGAATCATGCTTGATGGTCTACAACTACAATCAAATTTCAAAAAATTTTCTTTCTTTATAAAAATATTTATGACCACTATAAAAACAAAAATCTTAAATGTATGTTATAGTAGAAATGCTTTTAAATGAATGTTGTGGTAGGAATGAATTACTTTTTTCTAATCATATAGGATCAATGCATTTATGCATTCACACTCAATATTACTCACACCCACAAGCACCTCTCCAAAAGAATTTGAGCAAGATGAGATGGAGTTCTAATTAGATAGTAACTGAATTAGAGCAAAATCTCAAATCTACTTAAAATTTTGAGAGAACACTAAAGTGACTTCAAAATGATTTCTCAAGCTTTCCAAGTGATATTTATAAAGATTTCCTAATCCTAGTTTTCCCCAAGATGTTTCAGGGGCAGCCAAAAAACTTCCAAGTGTCTCCAGGGATTCATAGATAGTGTGAGTGCTAAGGTTTGTCCACATCCACCTTTCTCTCCTTTTACATCCTAATCATTGTGAAAATCTAAATTGTTTTCTCTAGAAAACAAGTCCACCATGATAAACGAGTCCAGTTTGAGTTTCACCACTATCCATGGAATGGAGTTCGAGTTGGCATTGTATTGTTCTATGCGAGCTTGAGCTCAGCTCGAGCTAAAGATGTCAACGGGATTAGATATCCATTCGAATTACTTTTAAAAAATTGGATATGGTAAGCAATTTAACATCAATTGAGAAAACTCAGATTGAATTCAGATTTAAGAAATAGCATCCGATTGGATATGCATTTGGATTTGGTTTTAAATAAATATCTGATCGAATACTATCTTAACATGTATATCCAAAATCTAAACATAACCTGATATCTGAATCCGAACCATAAGTTGATGTTGGAATCCGAATTATAAATTGATATCTGAATCTGAACCGCGAGAGACGATATCTGAATCCATTAGCCTAATATCTGAATCAAAATCGTGACAGCTTGAGTTGGTGGTCATAGGTTTTGAAGTTGCAACCTGACAATGGTAGGATGTTTGGGCAGAAGTTCTAACCACATGCACTAACTCAACATCATGACACAAGAAGAATATAACTTTCATGGAGTTGCATATAATTAGTCCTATAGTTACCAGATACACATTTAGCTTAAAATATTTAAAACTATATCATATAAAACTAATTAATTAATTAATATTGTGTTTAATTAAAATAATCAAACAAACTATTATAGTAAAGACATCAACTAAGTAGATATCTTAAATAATGTATTTATTTAATTGAAAATAATATAGAAAACTTTAATAAAAAAATTCAACAAAATAGGTGTTTTTAAAAATATGAAAAAGACACTTTTAGAGCTATGAATTTTTTAATAGATTATTATGTCAAATTGGTTCCAAGAATATCTATATTATAGATTTAAAAAATGACAGGTTTCAAAAAAAAATATTGGCATGTACATCACGTCTCGTCACTTATGAGAGAACTCGAGAATTGAAATCAGTTGGCTGCCAAATATTACCTAATGACAAATTTGTTTAAAAAATCACCCCTAAAAACACCTTGCAATGACACATCAACAACAATTATCGCATAGCCATGGGTTATGGTGACTACCAAAGGCTTATGGTGTTTTCTTGTAGTTATCCAGCAACAACAAAAACCAAACAAGTTACTTCTTGGACAAAAGTACCAAACAATTTACTTTAATTAGTATAATTATGTTTGTGCAATTTGACCTTGTAAATGTGATCTGTTAATCAATGTTTCTTAAATTGATAGCAAAAAATATTTTTTTAAAAAACCAACTTAAAAGAAAATATGTTTTATAATAAATAGAAAATCTTAAAAATGTTATGATATTCAATTCAAGTTGAAAGCATCTTCACTAAGCATAATCTCAAATAAATATATTTAATATGAAAAAACTGCTGAACTCATAAAAAAGTTTTATTTATCAAATTATTAATTACTTTTTCAAACAATCAAGTAAATTAGTTTGTAAAATCATATAATTTATCCAAAAGTCTTAGGTATTTGATATATAACACATCATTCACAAATTTGAAAACAAAAACCTTTAACTAATAGGAAAACAACAAATTGTTTGATTCAATAAATTATCCAATATATCATTAGATTAAATATATAATTTTATGTAAAAAAAACACCTATTGCAATAAAGCTAAGAGGACTAATAAATTATTTGATATATCATTGAACACTTGTTTTACGATGTAACACAAATTATTTCAATTAAACTCAATGAAATGAGAAAAAATCATTAAATAATGTCTTTTTTAAATGAAAAATAATACAGGTCACCTGATTTAATAATTCTCAATAAGTGATCGTCATGAATAATATTTTATTCAATTAAAATATGTTAATATTTAAAAATAAATAAATTAATGTTCAATATGCACAATTAGTATGGAAAAAGTATGAAAGTCATATATATTAGTTGTTCAATTGACTAATCAATGTTCAATATACTAGTTGTTTTAGACAAGTATTTAAAAAAGAGAGAGAGAATTGATCAAAGAATGTATGTGAAAATAATATAACACGTCTTTAAACGACTTGAAGACATAGAAATCAAATATGACAAATTATGAGCAAGAAGAACTTATTGAGAAAATTGATAACCAACCAGGTGAAATTAAGTAATAAATATTTGTTCATAAAAAGAAAATATGAAAGTCTAAAAGTTCAAAATATAAAGCAATTTATAGTCAAATTTGCTCAAAAAAACTTGACTCGTTGAAATGCATATATATGTATGTATGTATATATATATATATATATATATATATATATAAATATAAATATATATAAATATATATAAATATATATATATATATATATATATATATATTGTTTTTTCGTACTAAATTTGAAATGGGCCCAAGTGCACCTAATTGAAATCATCTGTGAATCAGAATGGTTAAAAATGTATTTTGATTATAAAAATAAAATTTGAAAATATTAAGAAATCAAGCATATTAAAAAAATTAAAGCATGGAGATAAAGAAGCTTTCTGCCCATTTCCCTTCGCTTCTAAAAAAAAACCCTTTCTATTGGTGGTTTCATGTACGTTAGTGAAGATTATTGGTTGTCTGCCTATCTCTCTCTCTCTCTTGTTCCATACACCACCCAACACCGATAGGAACAATTGATTAGGTTTCGTTGGAAAAAAATTGTCTGACTGGCCTACTCAAAGAGAAGAAAGAGAACTGTTGAATCCCTGAACGGCAGCCAAAAACTTCCAAGTGTCTCTAGGGATTCATAGATGGTGTGGGTGCAAAGGTTTGCCCACATCCACATTGCTCTCGTTTTACATCCAAATCAATGTGCATGTTGTTTTGTATTTTATTCTTCTATGTGAGCACTTTTTGCTTCTTGTTTTTCTTCTTTCTTTTTTTTTTTCATGGTCTTCAATATATAGCTGATACCATAAAATCAGAGACAGATGAGAAGTCGAAAACAAATGCAATGCTTCAGAATGGCATTGATGAATCTGAAAACAACTTCAAAGGCTTGACAAGGTTTCAGTATTGAACTTTCCTCACATATTTTTTAATGTTATTGTCCACCAGCTGGTTTGTCGAAAATGAGTATTTATCTAGCATAAGATTATGTAGCAATGTCTTATCCTTAGGCTGTAGCCATGGGTTGGAGGTAAAAGTCATATATATGACTAGTAAGTGGTATCTCCACTTTGGAAGACTATGCATAACTATGGTCTGATTTGTCTGTTGCAACTTGTTCCAAGTTGCGCCTTAAGGTAATATTATCAGACCTGAGACTGACTCTCAAAGAGATGCAAAATGATACTGGATGAGAGTAACAACAGATCAGCAAGAACAGATTGATCCTTCAACACCTTCGCAACATCTCCAACTTGGAGGCTTTGCTACCTCTTGCTGCCAAACTTCCCTTCCCCTGTATGAACACTTACCTTCCAGCTGTTAACCTTCATGTCCTACATAAACTGTCACCAGCCTTCCAATGCTTCCTTTAACATGCTCAACCCCACAACAAAAACCAGTGGAGCTATCATACTGACAACAGAAAAGGGAGTTACAGGGGTAAGGGACAGAGCAATAGCCAAAAGAAAATATAGATTAGTAACTCAATAGAACTACTCAAAAGTTGATTTTGGTAAAAAGGTAAGGACATTGTATTTGGTGGTTGATATATAATTGTTTGGACCTTAAGGATAACGCTGATGAATGTAGAGGAGAAACTATTTCGGCACAGCCTTTTGATGCTCTTGTTCTACGTTATAACACGAGGTGTGAACTCTAGTTTCAAATCATCCATTTTTATAGTTGAATCACACAGATAAGTAATCTAACAAAGAAACTTATTTTGTAACAGTAATATGAGCATCACAGAGACCATAATGCTGACTTTTTTTTATACAAGAAAGTCGTAAGTGGTTTTGGGATATTAGAACTTGAGATGATATTACACATGTTGAGATTCAAATGTTCATGATGAATGTCACTCATTAGTGTCATTAATTTGTAGTTGTTCTTATTTGATGTAAAACATGAATGTCAAAGCACTGCTGTTTATTTAGTATCGTGCAAGCTGATACTGAAATAAGTATCTCTTATTTCTTCTCGCGAAAGACATATTCTTATTGGCATAAATAGGAATATGTTAACAATGAATATTGATCTGTTATTAGGTGTTGTCAACTATGTGACTTTTTTACAACAACATCTTGTAATTAAGTATACTATACTTTTGGCAAGGTACACAAAAACTAGTCAATGTTGTGTTCATCTTGTTAAACAAATTCTGGAATTTAGGCCAAAGGGTATCTAAGCTTATCCTTACTGCTTGTGGTTAGCCGTTAGTCGTAGGTATGTTACCGCTAAGAAAGAATATTTCCCCTTTGTGACTTTGAGTATACTATACTTTTGGCAAGGTACACAAAATATGTTCAGAAAGGAAAGAAGGAGTTATGTTACTTTGGCATGTTCATGATGGAAAGAAGAATCTGCAGGTTTTTGTTCTTGATGTGATCATATGGACCAACTGCCACTCTGGGTTCCAAAGAATTTGGAATAGAAAATATGAGCAGCATATTGGTGTTCATGCATGAACTTTTTCCTTTCATAGAACTTTAGGATATTAAGTGGATTATCTAATTCTCTTTCACTTGTTCCCAATATGTCAACTAGAGTGCACTATTTGGACTATAGTCATGCATACACATGCAGATCACATATGCATACTGTATACTTGACTGTCCAATTTGACACAACAAGGTCATTGGTTTGGTTTGGTCACTAGCTACTATCATTTCTTAGTGGATTACATGCTAGTCAAAGTTAATGTACATCACTATGTTGCCAACTTCATGATAGAAAGTTATTTAGGCAATATTCTTGCTTTAGCTGACAACTTGAACCTTTATTTTAGTTAAAGCAAGCTTCGTTGGATATTGAAATGCTTGATGATCACAAATGTGAGCTAGAGGCATGCTTAGTATGGTGTGAAAGAGAAATTCATATGTACTACTGATTCAGCTAGAACACATCATCTTTAGTAGTATAACTGCACCTAGGTAAATGGTCTGCTGGATATAGTAGTCCTTTGTTTGACTCATAACCAAATTAGCACATTGACAACCTACCATCTTTCATTTTGGCAACAGTATTGATTCACAACCCAATTCACGTTAACCTACAAGAATATCTAAGCGAAGTCTGATTTTTTCTGATCAAAAGCACTAATGCCATTCAATTATGAGCTAATTAGGACCATTTGTCCATGTAGGAATGCCGACTACTACAACTACACCGGAAGTAGTAAATGTTAATATATATTGATTATATATATAAACACTACCAGACCATCGATTGATAGAATTCTTGGGTTGACCATCTTTAACATGGTCTAGTCTACCATTTAACTTTAAATTTGAGCTTGGTTTAGTTGAAGTTGTGTGCATGCAAAAAATGAATATTGTTTGCATTTGTTACTCTCAAACTATTTGAATATGCAGCTCATGTTTTTTCATATTCTCTCCAACATGCTATCAAGTGCATTTGTCATGTCATAAATGATCAATTTACTTATTTCTATTTTTATATATGCACCATATAGATTCTACAACATCTAGTGTCAATGCTTCTAGTTTTGTCTCTGCTAACAATATAGAAACTAACATGTTTCTTACAAAAGCCAAGTCACTAAGATCAGTTGTATAGAAGGAGTTTAGCAGAACAATAAACGAAACAGGTATGCAGCGTGTTGTTTGTCAACACTGTAAAGTATTTATGAATTGAAATAGTAAGACACGCCCCACATGTTTAAACAATCATTTAAAGGCATGTCCTAAAAGACCTAACTTAGATTTAGCCCTATAATGTCTTGTCATTAGAGGAAAGACTAATAATGGAAAATGTACTGTTGGTACTTTCAAGTTTGATTCGGACAAAAGCTGACTTGATTTAACCAACATGATTATTCTTCATGAATATCCATTTTGTATAATTTGTCATTCAGGCTTTCAGAAGTTTATTAAAGGATTACAACCACAGTTCAAGTTATTGTCATGTAACATTGTCAGATTAGATTGCACACATATTTATGAAAATGAAATGACAAAGGAGAAGACTAATAGGAGGATTAGTCTCACATCTAACATGTGTACTTCATCTTGTCAGAAACATGGTTGTTTATGTTTGACTACACATTACACTGATAATAGTTGGGAAATAAAAAATAAAGTTCTCAACTTTGTTGCGGTTGAAACTAGGCCTGGGCGTTGGGCCGGGCCGCCGCTGGGCCGGTACGGGCCGGGCCTGGGCCGAGGTATTTGCTTATCGGGCCATACTTTAGTGAGCCCGGCCCGGCCCGAGATCTTAACGGGCCGGGCCTGGTTTTCATTTCTTTGGCCCGGCCCGGCCCGACGGCCCGTTAAGAAATTTTTAAGTCAGACAGCAGATTCCCGCGCGGCTGGCTCCCAGCTCCTCTCCCTCTCCCTCNTCCCTCTTTCTCCCCCTTTCCCTACCGCTCCCTCTTTCTTCTCCTCATCGCTCCCCCTTTCCCTTCCCTGCTGCCTATGTGGGACGGCTCCTGTGCTGCCAGACGCTGTCATCGACGGGCCAAACGGGCCGGGCCTCACTTTGGGTGGACAGGCCCGGTACCCGGCCCGGCCCGGCCCGACAAAATAACGGGCCGGGCCTGGGCCGGGCTTCAGGCCCGACGGGCCGACCCGGGCCGGGAAAAACCTGGCCGGGCCGGCCCGGCCCGATACCCACCCCTAGTTGAAACACTTCATATTGGACAAAAACTTGCATCAGTCATCAAAGTTTTTTTCCAAAAATGGAACATTGATTGCAAGTTATTTTCAATTACATTAGATAATTGTTCAACAAATAATATCATGGTTACAAAATTGATAGTGACTTTTTGAAAAGGATGCCCTTGTTTGTAATGGAATTTTTTTTTCAAGTTAGTTGTGTTGCTCATTCTTATTTTGGTTATGCAAGTTGGTATCAAAGAAATAACTGATGTGATTGACAAGATCAGATAAAGCATTAAATATATCAAGGCATCTCCAGCTCTATGTGAAATTTTTGATTGAGCAGTGCATCATGTCAAAGTTACTTGCGAAAAATATGTCTTGATGTTCCAACTAGATAGAACTCAACATTTTTTATGCTTGATGTAGCTTTAGAAGCTTTTGGTCATTTTCAAGAACTTGATCGTCATTATCATTTGACACCCACTAAGGACGAGTGGAAGAAGACTATTATTATTCATAATAGTTTAAAAATATTTTATTATGCTATTAATGTCATTTTTGCAGTCAAGTTTCCAACTTCTAATATCTTCTTTAAAGATTTTTGTGAGATAAAAATGGAAATTGAAAAAATGTGTTCAAGTCCATATATTGGTCTTTCAAATATGGGGATAAGGATGAAAACAAAGTTTGACAAGTAATGGGATATATGCAATTTAATGTTAGCAGTTGCAGTGGTTTTTTATCATCATTATAAGATGAAAATAGTTGAGTTTTATTATAAACAATTTTATAAAGATGAGACATATGAATATGTCTCTACAATTAAGAACTACATTTGTGATCTTTATGATAAACATAAAGATACTTATGCATTAAAGACACTCTCTACTGGTACTGGTTATATTGTTGATGTTGAGAATAATAGTGATGCATCTAGCCTTGCTTCTTTGATTGAATTTTCTTCTCATAAGAAGTTTAGAACAAGTGCATTAGATATCTTTCTTGAAGAATCATCATAGGGCCAACACACAAAAACAAATTTAGAGTTGTATTTTGAAGAGCCTATTTATCCAAAAACAATCCAATTGACATTTTGACTAGGGCTGGGCATCGCCGGGCCGATAAAAATGTCAAGATCAATGCCCCACATCTGTATCGGCCAGCCCAAGGCCCGGCCCGTTTCTAAGCGGGTCGGGCCAGGCCCATGTAATATTGGGTCTCAGGCTTCAGTTTATGCCCGAGACCCGACCCAGCCAAATATTAACAGGCCGGGCGGGTTGGGCCAGGCTTTTTCGAGTCGGGTCACACCTATTTCTGAACTGATACAATGTCAACGAATTACCAACATTTAGCCAATGAAAGTTGTATAATACTGAATATGTTGAAAACGTCAGCAATATATGAGATTGAATCTAATAAAGAGCATATATCACACCATTCTATAAAAAATTGAGCACCTCAGTCCATTGCGATATATAAAATCATTACATCCATGAAGTCATCCTTGCACAAATTTCATGTACAAAGAAGAAGAAAGAGAAACCATCATCAGTTCAATGTGATTTCACAAGCAGTAATAGAAAATAAAAAGCTTCAAATATGAAAGATCCACACCTGTTCTTGAGCATCTCAAAGCCTATAAGCCTAACAGATGCATAAAAATAGCAAGAAAGCAAGTTCTCACTATTACTTCAAGTGACCGAGCCAACAAGACACATGAGCCATCCAAATGAATGGTTTAAGACACAACAAGGAACATGGAACAACCCCTTTCGGGTCTATAGACAAATTAAAATCACTTAATCAGTGTGCCTGGTTACATATGTTTCACCAACAAATTTGAGTAACCCTCCATGTCCAGCATGATTGCAGTCATGCTGCTCCTACAGTTGCAATGGCTCAATGGCAAACTTGGATTTCACCTACAAGAGCAACGATAGGAAACACAAGTAAAAATTAATTCAATAAAACCTACATATATAAAAGGCTAAGTTGCTTAATATAACCAATAAGCCTGTGGGAATTGCATACTTACCCTAACTGAATGCATACAACAGGATGGACGATTCATATACCTTTCCCACATCATCATAGGCATAAGAAACCATTAACATTTCTAGAACAAACCAACCTGTGTGTGTATGTGTGTCAAGGAAATTTATAAAATGCCAAGGAAATGTTATAACATTTTACCACAATGAAATCTAAATCATGCTAATTCGTCACCGGAAGATTCTTCCTTATCTTCCAAACTACAAAAAACATATCACCACAAACAAACTACAATGTTAGTATATCATGAAAAACAAAAGAAACGATTAAAATTTAACATTAAACAATGAACATCTTACAGTTTGGATGAGATATCTTCATCACAAATCCAATCTGTTTGCAAACTAGTGCTTCAACAGTTTCAATAATGATTCTTTCAGTTGTACTGATGCAGACTCAGATGCAACTGTGGATATAGGGATTGCCAATATATCTCGAGCCATTGTCGATAAACTCTATATTTATTTTCATTTTCCTTCTACCAAGATAATATATTGAAGTCTTCATTAGGCTGAGGTCATTCTATTGGATCATTTAAATATGCTTCCAGATCTATGTGAGGTACTTGAGCTGATACAGAACTCAAGTAACATGTGAAGAAGGCCTCTCTCGAAAATGCTAAAGCTCTCTCTTCTTCAAATTCCACAATGGCATTGTTTGCATTTTCATTTTCTTCATAGTTTGTATCATACACATTTTTGTATTCAATATACAATTCATGAAGACTACTCTCTACCTTTTCATATTGTACCATTGCATCAACTTCATTTAAACTTTCAAGCACGTACTTCAAATATCCCAATTTGGACCTAGGATCTAAGACAAATGTAATTGCAAAGAGGACATTGTAGTCATTTTTTCAATATTTATCAATTTTTTCTTGCATTTTTTATGCTAATGACCTTATATAATCATTATCTGCCACACTATATGTACGCAAATGGTTGCATACCTTTTGTATTTCTTCAAAAACCACATTAGCTGTTACGTTTCTAGTGGCAGAGAAGATATTTGTAAAATTCTATAATAACATCAAAAATTGGCACAAGGTAGTTGCATAAGACCATTCATCATGAGAAGGTAAATTTATATAATTGGGATCTACAGAAGCCAAATGTTGAAATGCATCTTTGTAGAACAATAAATCTCTCAACATGACATATGCAGAGTTCCATCGAGTTGGAACATCATAAGTTAATTTCTTTGTATCATTCAAGCCCATTGTTCTTATACAATGTTTAAATGAATGTAATCGCTTTGGCGATCCCTTTATATATTTAACACTTTCATGATTTTTGAAATTGTATCATGCAAATCATGCATACCATCTTGAACCATAAGATTTAAAATATGCACACCATGTTGTCCTTTCACTTGAATTAGATTTCTTCTTCCTAAGTTTCTTTTCAGTGTAATTATTGCACTATCATTCATCGAACAATTGTTGGCAGTAATAAAAAATAACTTTGACTAAATGTTCCATTTAGAAATGCATTCCGATAAAACCTCACACAAACTATTTGCATTATGTGGTGGAGGTACATGTACAAATTGAACATATGAACATGCAACTTTCAATATCTATCAATATTATCTTGTCATGCATAGATAAGTCAATGTTTGCCGTGAAGTCCACATATCAAATGTCAATGAAACTTACTACGTATAATCATTTATAAATCCTTCAAATTAGGTTTTCTTAATCTTGTACATTGACATAATTTCTCTTTTCATCGTACTTCTAGAAAATGGAACAAACTTTGGATTGCAAGATTGAAGAAGTTTGTTATCATATTTATATTCTGCCAAATTGAACAAAATCAATGTGCTATTACATACTTTGACATCAACTTTCTTATAGACTCCATGTCAAATTTTTGTAAACATAGAGAAGCACCAGATTCACTAACTGCAAGTGATAAAGTTCTTTGTTTTCCTTCACTGATGTGCCTCTTTAAACAAGATCTTATATGTCGACTTAAATGACTAGTTCCATTAGCACTGCTTGCTTTTAGTCGTTCTCCACAATGTTTGCATTTGACAAACTTTTTTCCCTTATATTTACCCAATGTAAAATCAATTCAAACTTTTGAAGTCCTTTTTCTCTTGGAGACAGCTTCTCTCTCGGTTGATGAGTATGATTTGATTGTTCCATAATAGCAGTTGGACAATATTCTTTATCAGAAAACTAGGCGATATAACTGACATAAATTGTAATAACACATGTAAATAACCAAGACAATAAAAAAGAACAATAAGATGCACAATACAGTTTGTGAGAATGGACTTATTGAAACTATTGATGAACAATAACTAAGACATAATAAGTTGCAACTTGTTGAAAGAAACAAACGTACCAAAATATATCACATGTTCATTTGAGAGAAGTTACATGATAAACAAACATAGAACAACATGATCTTTGTATGCAAACCTAAAAGAGGAGCATTTCAAGAATCGAACATAGCCTACAGTATGTAAACATTACAATAAAGACAACTAAAACAGACGTGGTATGGTGGTACCATTAACCATATTAAACTTGGAATGATTCTATCTACTTGATAGTTGGAAGTAATAGAAATTGTTGATGAATGCAATCTTGCTAATGACACTAATAGCAATTGCAATCTTACAGTATGTAAACCATAAGCTACACTCTAGAAGTGCAAAGAAACCTTACAATTGTTTAAGAGAATATAAATGTCAAGAGTCTAACATTGGCAAGTCAAAAGGAGTTAAGTCGACATTGCTTGGATATTGAATCTGCATCAATTTGACAACTATTAAAACATAGAAAGCCATATAGGATGGAGAAACCTAAATGAGCCATAAGTGAGTGTTTTAACTAGTCGGAAGAGGCATCAGTTTAGATAAGCAAACTTTCTAACCTATAGCCAAAACATTCTAGGACAAGGTGTTCAATTTCAGAATTTTAATTTGATTAGGTCCATATCAGATCTTTGCAAAAAGTATCTCACTGAGCAGCACATGTAAGTGGCAAATCAAACTCACTGACATGTCAAAAGTGGCTAAAAAGAGAGATAATAGACATAAATCAAGTATGGATTCATTGACTCAACAGTAGTCAAAATGAGTTGAAAATGCAGCATGACTAGCAACGGAATCAGAAATCAAACCCAGTAAAATCTTTACCAACACAAACTAGGATCATAGTGATAATGGCTCATTTGTGTTCCTTCTTCCCATACAGGCATGTCATGTGCTTTGGGAAGATTAAAGATTTTTTATTATAGGTTGATATGACAAAAGCATCAAAGCATTACACACGCTCAAAAGCTAGCACATGTACTGTCTCTCTCTCTCTCAAGAGGGAGGGAGGGAGAGAGAGAGAGAACCAACAAGAAAGGCATCACCATCATGAAAAAACATAAAAATGTTCAGTAAAAGATGAGGATAATTAATTACTCAGATCAAGAGCCTCCTAGCACCACAAGTGCAAAGTTTCTCCAACTAGCCAAATCACTTCGTAAAGCAGAATGGAAGAAAATACAAAATATCTTGCTGCTATGGATTCACCAGGAAAAAGAAAACCAAGAGCAGGTGAACAAAATCATGTTCCATACTCAAACATAGTGCTATGAATGTGATGGCAGACACACTCAACCAGGTACAGGTAGGTGTCCCACTTGGATTTTACAATTATAATTGTATATTTCATTTCCTTCTTTATTGTTAGCTAAGCTGAAGACAGATTCTGGTTTCAACTCCTTGATTTGGACAGGGATGATCGTTAACATGAAGAAAGCAAGATCTTCATAGTGGTCCTGGATGTACTAAGATAAAACTCACAAACTTCCATGTGCATCACATCAAGAACCAAAAATTATGGAAGGAATAAACTCGGAATATTCCCATTATGTGCAACTTAAAATACCCAAACAAGATTATCTTATTTGATCTATTTGTTTCATCCAAGACACAATTATGTTTAATTTCAGATAAGGCTTAAAACTTAACGCCATTAGTAAACCTATTTGTTGATGATAAAGGTGGAAAAAAGGAGAGTGTCATGATAGAAGGGATAGATCTGAAGAGAAAAGGGATGATGTCGATGTTGAGTCCACATGTATGAAGATGAAACTATGATTAGGTTTAATTTTTGTGACTAAGAAAATAAAACAAATTGTATCTAATCCCATCTTTTTTCTCTCGTTTTTTAAATTATGATTTTTTAAATTATGAGTGGTCAATATCGGTTTGAATTTTTCTGTCAAGTAGCTCGCATTGCATTAATATAGAAGTGGAAAGAACCCTGTGATTGAATCACCATTTGCATTTGCATACATTGAAATTGAATAAAAAATTAGAGGCATATATTCTTTTGTACTTATCTGACTTCTTTATATCAATTAAAACCTTTAGTTATTTGTGTCTAAGATATTTATTTAATTAAAATTTTCATTTGCATAATGCAGGTTGATTTGATAGTATTATCTTCAATATAGTGTCAACATGGTTGAGGTATATATCCAAATAGAAAGAACATATCCATTATGGCAAATTGAGGCATTAAAAGAAAATTTTGGCAAGCTTGTACTATATGGTGAAATGTTTTTTTATTGAAGTTGTTAAGGATGACTCGCCTGGTCTCGTGTTGCATCAACGAATAACAGCCAAGTACAATTTTTCAAAATTTAAATTTGCATGCTCTAGAGAATGAAGCTTGATGATGTAGTGTAATTGATATATATATATATGCTTGACAATTATCATCAGTCAAGTTTGGGCTAGTGTGATATTAAGATTGGGTTTCATAGTTCATATGGTGTTTATTGTATATTTTTTGTATATAAATTTTATTTGGATCATATTTGCATATAACTTAAAAATCATAAATCGTATTTAGATGGATTCGGATGTAACTTAAAAGTCAGATTCGGATTGGATTCGAACATAACTTAGAAGTCAGATTTGGATATAACTTTAAATTCGGATTCGGGTCAAATTCAAATATAACTTAAAAATTGGATTTGGATCGGATTCGATTGTAGATTTTAAAATCGGATTCAGATATGGTATAAGTTTTTTTTCATCCAAATTTGAATCCAAGTCCGAATTCGAATATATGAATATCTAAAAGATCGGATATGGTAAAAGGTACATCCAATCCGAATCCGATCCGTTGACATTCCTAGCTCGGGCTGGTTGAGGTCAAGCTTGACTCAACTCACGTGCAGCCCTAACAATCAAGCAGAATGTGGTAAACCATCATCCAGACCACTTCGCATCACACTTCATCATGATAGTGATCGTTTATGGATAGCCGCACGAGACACTTGGGTGATATGGACCTTGTTACTTTCCTAAACCAATACACCTGATAAGGATGAGATTTCTTCTGAGTCTTAAGGTTTAAGGCTTTGATCATATTCTGGGAGACCGTGTTCTCACATGACGAGCCACTATCAATGATAACATTACAAATGTGTCTCTCACAATGTCATTTGGTTCTAAAAATGTTTTTTCTAGGCTACGTGGATGATGTGGGGATTTTGTGGTGGTTAACACATGATGCAGGATGAGAATGTTCTCTAAAGCTTAGATGTGGGATGACCATCTTCAAGTTTTGATTTAGATGACTTAGCACCAGGTTCAACGAGCAGACTTCTTAGTCAATGTGAGACACTTTGACTTGACATGGCCCAACTCCTAACACCTAAAACAACATAGAGTGTATCAGTACTACGAGTCTTTTACCTGCTGTTATAGGCCGGCTTAATTTTGTCATGTAGGGGAGTGGGCTTACCCTTCTACACTGGGTTTGGGTTATCCATCTTCAAGAAGCCTACTCCCCAGGTCGGAAACATTGCCTTAGACATATGGGTTTCCTGTTTTCTCTTTAGGGTCTCCTTTATCTTTGTGGCATAATTGGTAGTTCGGTCTATAGAATCCAGCGTTACACAATAGAAATTTAACCCTCTTCCGATTTAAGGTCCTGTTTGATGCACTGGAAGAATTTAACCTGTTAATTTTAACCTTGTTTCATGCACAATGAAAAATTTAACCTGGTAAATTTAACCACGTTTGGTGCACAATGGTGCACAAGGTAAAAAAATTAGGAGACTTTTTTTAGAACTGCAAATAAAAAGAATCCAACTGTAATGGAGGAGCTGTAAAACACATATCATATTACAAAAAATCATAAACCATGCAGTAAAAGCCATGCATTTTAGAATGAACTTGTTTCAAGGGCTTGCTCATATATATCAGCCACATTTTAGAACTGTACATCACGATAAAACCAATAACAAGGATCACAACTTGGAAATCTTACATATTTCATCAATATGGAACAACTCAATCCATAAGTACGTCAGTCCCATTGCTTCAATAGTACAATAACAATTGCAGTGGAATGTACATAAACCAAATGACAACAAAATAAAGTCTTCCACTAGTAGAAGTGCTGAAGACTCCAATTCCTCCTTTCATTTCCTTCTTTGTAGAAAACCCATGTCTGATAATCCGGCATACACTACATTTTTCAGATATGCAGAGGTGCCATAAAATCTCAACAATTCATTGCCATCAGCAAGGCAACGTGGATGTTTCTTTGGCAACTTGCTGGCTTTTATCTTCACCATTTCTCTGTATTCTTCGAATCGAGCAAGTGTCTTTTGCATGTTATGAACTTTTAAAACCCTTTCTATTCTACCACAGTGGCTCTCAAACTTCAACCAGCTTGTCCTGCAGATAATCTCCACAATCTTTCTAGATGAATCACCTTCAACCAGCTCAGTAACTGCAAAAAGATGACATCAGATATCACTAATTCCAGAAGAAACATCACTTCAAACGAAGTTCGTCTAACAAAAGGTTGTCCTATAAAGAAGGCTATGAATACGGCAGTCTAAAGAAACTTTGTTATCAGATGAATGCAGACCATTAATAATCGCATTCGAACGAGCCATAACCTCCATGACAGAAAGAGGTCTAATGACTCCAAATCTTGAAGTAGGTGAGATGAAATAAATGCATGTATCATCATTCATTGTTTTCCAGCACATCATTAAGCTTTTAATACAAGTTAAAGGTAGTGGACAACTTTCACAAGATTGCATTTCAGAGTATTAATGATGCCAGCTTCAATTTCTGCAAAATGAAAACAACCGACACAGTGGCAAGCAGGTCTCTCATTTATTTTTCCTGAAGCATAGGCTTTCACCAGAGGTTTAGCATCAAAGAATGAACACAATAATGAGGGAAATGAGATTGGCATGTAACTAAACAGAAAAAGGAAAAAATGAAGGAGATTTAAGATTGCAATATCTTAAATTCATGGATGTAAAGAATTTGAAATTTTGAAAAGACAAACAAACAACCAATCATCAATTTAAAGAGCTTCACGTTTATACACATTTCATCAAACAAGTTACGCACGTGATCAATAGTAAGCAGAAATCCCACATCAAAATCAACATGTTTATGCATAAACCCAACACTGACCTTCTAAAGGATGCAAAGTTGATGAAAACATCAGCAGTTGGGTGTGCACTACATGTTGCTTCAATGCTGGAGGGAGAAAAGAGAAACAAACAACAACACTGTTGAGAATAGCTTTCTGAATTCTGGAACATCTTTGTACAGATCATAATTGTGACAAACATGACTAAAAGAAATATTGTTACCCTCCATGGACGGGAATCGCAATTTCCTCAGCACCAGGATTTATGATGCCAGCAACAGATGGAGTTTCTCCTCCTAGAGGTGTGAAACAAGCATATAGGATTGGAAACTAAAATGAGATTAATTCTGGAATCATCACTGCAATGTAAGCATTCTGGAAAGGAGGAAAGCAAATAACACAAACTCAAAGACAGACCGCAAAGGAAGTCGAAATCAAGCATCCATTGAATAGGAAGTTGTTTATAGTTGTAAAAGAGAGCTTGTGTATTTTTGGAGAATAGTTGCCCAGTTGCCATCCTGTCAAATGGCCTTTAGCATAGACAACCTGCAGGAGGGAAATGGAAGTATCAGTTTCCAAATACAATCTGTTCACCAAGGGTCATGCTGCCAGAGAATTTGTGGTTAAACAAGGGTGCGTTTGATGACCCTTTGCTCCTCAATTTGTGGTTAAACAAGGTCATGCTCCTCTGCTCGCCAGGAAGACCCATCGATTTGCCCTAGAAGCCTCCTCCAAGAGCGTACCTATTCAGGTCTTGGTCGACGAAATCTCTGTGGCAGTAGATGGAAGCAGAGACGCGGGTGAAGAGGAGGAAGGTGAGAGGGAGAACCTATGAAGGAGGAAGGCCCATCCATGATGGGGCACGGACGAAACAGCGAAGGCGCAACACCGAGAAGCCATCTGTTCGAGCGAGGAGAGCTGCGGGCACGGGCGAAGGGAGGAAATGAGAAGGGTGTCGAGTGCGGGGGGGAGGGCGTCGAGCGGGTGGAATTCCACCCGCTCAGGTTATGAACGGGGTGAATTCCACCCCGCTTGATGCATGTTTACAGTTTAGGTCGGGTGAGTGAAATTTCACCCGCTCGTAGGATTTTTTTCAAAAAATCGAAATTTATCCGGTGCATCACCCTAAATAGCAAATAGCAAAGGAGAGGTCAAAAATATACCTGGTGACCTGCTGGTCTTCGGTGGCACTGTTGCTGGTCTAAAAACATTAAATAGCGTTACTCCCCTTATGCTTCCTTTTGAAGGAGGCAGCACCCACAAAGCCACTGACAGACCTCTTCCCGGTGGCTATAATCCGTTGGGGTCGAGGCCCTCTTGGCGGTAGCTATCCACCGTGGCCAGGGTGCAGGCAGCGTTTCCTGCCACCCCGAACTCCGCTAGCAAAGGAGCTGCAGGCAGAGCTCTGAGGATTTGGGGAGCCCTCCCAAGGCTGCTGCTGGCGACAGGATGATTCTAGGGCAGTTGGAGGTGGTCTACCATGGAGGATGTGGCACGAAGCACCAGAAACTGGCAATCTTGAAGGTGGAATCAACTGTCGGAACAAAACTCAGCAGGGGATGATTTTGGCTACCTGGACTGTTGCCGATATATGTATATATATAGCAAGTCCTAAGTGGCAACAGAGTTGTCTAAGCTAAAAAAAATGGGAAGAAGAGTTAAGTGGCAACGTGCTTGAAACAAAAGCTTTCACAGCATCCTTCACAAACTCAAAGCTTTGTTGCCTAAATCTGCAACACAGTTGTGTAAGGTGAAAAACGAAATCAGAAAGATGTGTTAAGTGGGGATGTACCAGCAACGAAGCTTACATAGCATCCCTTGTGAACTTTGTGCACTATGGTGCAATGGAGCGTCGAAAAAATCGGTTGTCCTAATGGATGCAGCTTCCGTGTGCAAAACTGTGGGTGCTGCACTGTGATATCACCAATGAAGTTGTGCATCCACGTAAAGCGAACCTTCATGGCACGTCAAATGCCATGAGGACCGACCATCCTCAGTACCGAAGTAGTGAGCGAGGTTCGTCCTCCTTACAGTCTTCACGATGTTCTACTCATAACCTTGAAACCTTGCCTTGATTCTAACTCGAGAACAAGGTGATGGACACGAGGTTGAGGAAACTCAGGGAAGTGATAACAACATTGTTCGAAGCTTTGATGCTGGTGAATGGACAACAGCAGTTCCTCTTCTCTTTGACTGTCACGATGGTGGGGCACAAAACTTGCGGGGCTGAGAATCTCATTTTTTCTGTATGGACATTAATGTACAACTGATGACCAATCTCTAACATAAACATCAATGAAATAATTGCAACATTTCGCTTTCTCTTTGATCTTCTTGCCAGTGGAATGCTGATGGGGAGACGAAGCTAGCGAAGTGGAACCATCCGAATGGAGCTTCAGCCGGTGGGAATGCCTGCGAAGTCTACAATGAGAAGATCAAGTCTGCAGAATGGTTCTACCGTTCTATGCTTTTCACGCCAATTGAGAGGAAAACTGATAGGGAGAAGACAACAGAAAAGTTAATGCTCACGGCCGTGGAGAGGAATATCGACAAGGAGAGGAAGGCGACAGCGACACCAAGTGACAGAAATGGCCAAGGTATACCGGTGATAGCTACTCCCGCTATAAGTTTATGATGGTGATCAATTCCTCACCAGTGCAGGCGGTCTAACCGCACACACAAATTCTCCATGGTAACACGCTGGCATAACGCACACTTTTTACAAGCAACAAAAATCTTTGTGCACATCCTATCATGTTCATACTCATAAAGAGTGGCGGAGCCAGAAAAGTTTTCTGGAAGGGGCACCCATTCATAGATTTTCACAAACTAAAGGGCACCTAAGCAAATATTTGAAGATACTAATGTAAAAATAAACAAACATTGAGGGATGTTTGGCGAAGCTTTGATCTCCTCATTCGTCAAGCGCGATTCAGATCGCCAAACAAAAATCCTTCATAAATTAGACAAATTTGAAAACTGAGATTCACTACTGGAAAAATCATATACGTTAAGTGCTATCAGATTCACCGCTTCTTCTTAAGTTCCTACAAATAGTTAAGAAAAGAAACAAAGAAGCATAGCAGGTGGCAGGAGCAGCAAAGGCAGAGGAGACGGAAGCGAAGAGCTGCACCGAAACAGAGAGATTAATTTAGTGAAAGCAGGCTGGAGGCAGAGGAAAGTGGTGGTGCGCGACCCAAGTGGAAGGTATCGAGTTCTATCGAACTCGTCCTCATGAAAGAGTAGAAGCAAAGCATGTGTTGTCGAGCACAGAGAACACATCAGAAGACAGAAATTAACATGACATGCCTTTTCAGATGCAGAGTCGAGATCTTTTTCTTTTTCTCTTATGAAGGTAATCGTAGATTCATAAATAAATAAGTGGCGAACTCAGAAAATTTTTTGGTTGTAGGGCACTAATATATACTGATTCAAATTTTAGATCATGAAAATTAAAGATCTTATAGTCGAGATTCCAAAGGCACAACATGTAACAAACTAAATCAAGTGACCGTTCTAATATGTAAATGGACTAAATGCTTGGCTCCTTCACTGTCATAAATCGTGTTCACGTTTTCTTAGTTAACCTGTATTGTAAATCTAAATTTGAAATAGATCTTTATAATCAAATTAGGCACCATTAAGGCATCTAAAGCTTGACATGATAACAACAAAAGCATATTGAAAAAAAATAGACAAAGTAATGCGTAAACGAATATAAAGAGCAAAAAATAATTAAAACAATTGAACAAACATAAAATAAAACTAGTGAAATTCAAACATATATATGAATCTATAAACGATTTGTGGATTTCTTCTTCCAAGGTTGGAGGGAGAAATCCTCCAGCCTCTCACAACAAATTGACGTTGATCACAATTTTTGTAATGAGAAAATGTTTTAAGCAAAAAAACATAAGAAGAAGTTTCCTGATGTAAAATTCATTGCTACAAGGTTCCCTTCCTCGAGAATTTTAACGCCTTCAAATACCATAGGGAAGCAAATAAACTTTGTCTACAAAAGATTCAGCGTCACGTCAGGAGCAAAGCCCCCTTCACACAATTAAAAGTAGACACCGTTGAAAACAAGTATCATGAATCTACCATAATATTGAAGCCTATGGTATATTTATTAAATACACACATGCTGATTTGGGGCAGATACATGAAACACTCACACACAATATTCCTCATGTCAAACAACCCAAAAATTTGATTGCAGTTGAACTAAAGCAGTATCTTATCTTATTTTGACACTCATGTGACCCTGAATGATTCTTTAAAGAAATGAACTTCTTGTTGCCATAGCAAACATGAAATCATCAATCCTGAACATCTTCTTATTAGACATGCACTCATCAATCCAGCAAAAGTATTCTGAACCATTAGAACACCAATGTGAGCTACATTGTTTTAGAATTATACACAAAAATCTGTTTTGGAGAGCCAAAGCAATAATAGGAAGACAAAACTGCATGAGATATATTTCTACTATGCTTAAAGGAGATATCTACCTCATCAACTATAAGAACTAAACCTTCTTCACTGCAAAGTTCAACATTATTCTTTTAGATAGAGACATCCTACAAACACAAGGACAAGGTTAGAATTAATAAACATTCAAAAAGCTGGTACCATTTGCAGACACCAAAATGTTTTATTGTGTTAGTAATCACAAGATTTTTATCTGGTATTAATTCAAACGTTTTATTTTTATAGGAAAAATTGACAAATGAAAAAACTAAAATAGAACTTGTAGAGAAATTAATGAGATTATGATTTTTTTACTACATCCCCTACGAAATTTGTTGACAAAAACTCAAAATAGTTACTAAAATATTGAGCAAAACAACAAAACGTTTAAATGATTAATTTTGTATTTTTAAACCTATTGTGAAAAGCTAGCAACATTTCATTTTGGTCATATATTCATTAATATCATGGTAAATTTATTTTTTTTCATAAAAATTAAAGCAAAACATATTCTTATTTCTCAGCTTTTACGTACATTACAAATATCTATGGAACTTTTAAAAAAAGTTGTACAAATGATGCATCAAGTGGAACACCCATGTTTCATTCTCAGTTCCATTGTGTGGTCAATCACAGTGCAATACAAACCCATTTTTTTCAACTTTTTTTTGGGTGAAAATAGGACATAAGAATGCAAATTAAAACTAAATAGGTCACTGCTATATGAATATGAGAAAAAACCACATCCAATGTATAAACAAACCCGCTCACATTCCAAGTCTCATTTTTCTTAACATATCAATTTATCGTGCTGTCGATGCCAAACACACAAGACAAAAAAAGGATCGGTCTCATTCCTCCTCATGAATTCTTGCCTTGTGTTTGTCTGATGGCAATCTGCCTTTTCTCTTTTCCAACAGATCTCATTTGTGCCAAAAGGAAAAGTGAAAAGGATATCATCCAGCTAAAAAGAAACACAATGGAATGCTTGTGGTCAATAGATGAGCACCTTTCAAGAAACAAACCCTCTGCAACAAGATTGAAGCCACCAGGTGAATAATCAAATCTCCACAGCTTAATCTTGTAAAAAGATTGTTTAATTTACCAAGAAAAGGGTTGAACGATCTTCACCGTTAAGGAGTTTATGCAATTTACTATATTTGCATTGCAGGCAAAGGTAACGTTTGATCTAGCCTTACCAATATGATCTTAAGGGTAGGTTGATGCAAAATACATACTAAGTTGATCATTTTTTAGGTTTTAATAGTGTTTTTATAATGGGAAAAAATGAATGGTTTTTGTAGCATCAACATTTTGATAAAAGAAAAATCAATATTTTTTGGTAAAAATAACTTGATTCAAAACATGTTTTATATCAAAATAGTGCTTATAAATATATTAGGATGTTTATATTTATTTAAAATAATGTTTTATCAAAAAAATTAAAGGGTCTGGTTTTTATCCCTAACCTAAATGTGTCCAGTTTTTACCATTTTTCCTCTCTTTATATATATATATATATATATATATATATATATATATATATATATATATATATATATATATATATATATATATATATATATATATATATATATATATATATTAAATGACAAAAGGAAAATGTGTGAAGTAATATTAAAGGACAAAAATGTTTCATTATCTTTCTTTGATTCTTTTCCTCTCGATCAATAACCAACAAAAAATGGACTGAAATTGTTAGTTATCCTGTTAACATCTAAAGTCTCTAGCACCTACCTTTTTTTTTTCTCTCTCTCTAGGTACCAAACTCTTAGATGCTAGATCCATTAGGAATCATCTTTGTCATTTAATTTTTCAAGGTGGATGAGTGAGAGAAAATCAACAAAAAAATGTCAATTAATGGGTAAATTACTGAATATTTATCCTTTTTTTTCTCCCTGATATTCATATTTGAAATATCAACAGCCACAGTGATTCCTCATAGGTATAACACCTAAGAGTCTTATATATATGTGTGTGTAAATCAAATCAAATTCTGACTTTTATAAAATATTGAGAGTATGTAGGCAGACGGAAACCTACATAGTATTGCTAGGTAGAAAGACATAGTGGAAACCATGAATTTAGCCACGTCAGATATATTTTTGAAAATGTAACCTGAATTGCTAATTCAGCATTATGTTGATGTTTTTGTCTGAGCTAGTAAAAAAGCATCACACCTTAATGGGCACCACTATAGATAAACGAGCAAATCCTTTGACACACTTACGTAAAAATAAAGAGTTTTGTGGATCATATTCTTCAAATATAGTCACAGTAAACAAATTCAGCCATGGGCCTTTCTACAAATAGGGGAATACTTTGCACATACCCGAACAACGCTTTCTTTTTTCTAACAAAAATTTAAATTGTTTCATGTTTTTATTTAAGCAATTTTAAGTTTTTTTTTTGAAATTATAAAAATAAGCATTAATGTTGAACGAGTCTAATCGAGTTTAATCCAATCATGTAACTCAACCTCACTCATTTACAAACTCGAGTTATCAGTTAAGCTCGATCTCAACTCGTTAGACTTACGAGTCAAGCTCGAGCCACGCTTAACTGAGCGAGTTCTGAAAATTCCTAGTGTTATGTTTGATAAATCTGCTATAAAGATTTTGGTAAGTCAATGAAACACTAGTAATTCTTCCCAATCTTTATAACAAATTCATAGAATATCGTGTTCGTGTTCGTGTTCATGATCAATGAATTTGAAGCGGCCCATCCAAACATTTTTCTAAAGATTAACAACAATATATTGGATATATCCCATCGTCCGCTTCATTTTGAATCATCCAGTTCCAATCACTACCCGGATGAATTGACATAGAATCGGATCGACCGAGGCCCAATTTGATTACATATTGGGTCCGAAGTGGTCCATCCAAAGGAAATGGATTTGATGTATCTGATTGTCCGTCCAATTTTGAATCGTCCAGTTCGAAACCACTAGTCGAATTCACATAGGATCCGATCGACTGAGGTCCAATTTGATTACATAGAAAATGTCGGGTCTCCAGTTAGTAAGACTTGAATCCAGATCTGAAAAGCAGGGCTCCGTATTTGAGGAGATCCAAGCGAGACTTCTTATCTGCGACATCTTTTCCGTTTTTAAAACAATATCTTAAAAAGTTGTTCAGTGCCAGCGCACACGGTCAGTCATGAGTCCGTCTCAACTATCCGATTCCGTTCGGGTCAAGGTCGATATCCAATTCATCGACAGCCTACGACAGGGTTTCTTCTCCCGCTGTGTCCCACCGCGAAACTGTATTTTCTTTTTGCCCCCGAAAAAGCCGAGGTAAACCTCGCACCGGTGGGGTAACAGGGACGACATTTCTTAACAATGTAGCGGTACTTTGGTACTTTCACAAATTTGCCAGCGCTCCCTCCCTGGCTTTCGCGTTTTCGAATTTCAAAACCTCCCAAATTAATCGACCGCGCCCCGCGAAAGAGACCTCCGTTGGAACTAACGGCCCTCTGCCGTTACGTAACGGCGATCGTCATCCCTCGGCGATAAATACCCTTTCCTCTCTGTTTCCCTACTGAACGCCTCCGTTTCCCCCTGTCTCCCTTTTCCTCTTTGCCGGTGAGATTTCTTCTTCTCATTTCCCTCGCCTTCGCCGGAGCTAGCGTTCTCTGTCGCCTCTGGTACGACGGTCTCTTTCTTTTGTGATGTTTCGGTTTCTTTCTCACATCTTTCTTTCATTTTTTTCCTAACGTTTTCGTCTTTCATTTTGGCATTTGCTCGTCTGCAAGATTTGCCCTACGTCTCTCTCTTTCCTTTGTTTTCTCTGCTTAGTTCTTCTACGCGTTTACATTTTCTGTTCTGTCCTTGCAGTGAAAATGCGTGAGATTCTTCATATTCAGGGTGGCCAGTGTGGCAACCAGATTGGGGCGAAGTTCTGGGAGGTTGTCTGTGCCGAGCACGGAATCGACTCCACGGGGAGGTATCATGGAGATTCCGACCTTCAACTCGAGAGGGTGAACGTTTACTATAATGAAGCGAGCTGTGGCCGGTTTGTTCCTAGGGCAGTGCTCATGGATCTCGAGCCTGGGACCATGGACAGTGTTAGATCTGGGTCATACGGCCAGATCTTCAGGCCAGATAACTTCGTGTTTGGACAGTCAGGTGCCGGAAACAACTGGGCGAAGGGTCATTACACGGAAGGAGCTGAGCTTATTGACTCAGTTTTGGATGTTGTCAGGAAAGAAGCCGAGAACTGTGACTGTTTGCAAGGTTTTAATTTCTTATTTCCTTCTTTAGCTTATTTTCCTTTTCTGAGAATCATTTGTTGTTGATGTTTTTTTCTTCCTTTGGGCTATAAATTTTTTGATACGGTGATTCTTTCCATGATTCCCTATTTTATCTTTGTCTCCTATTTGTTTGAGTCGACCTTTGTGCTATTTTTGTTTAGTACACAGCGGACTTGTCGACTTATTCTTTTCTATAATCTGGTATCAATTCATTCATTTGATTTTCTTGTTATCCGATATTTTTTCGTGTATAAAGGGTGGGCTTCTTGTTTCCTTCCATTAACTTACAAATCTGTAGAACGTAACATTATGTGTAACCAATCCGATATTTTTTCGTGTATAAAGGGTGGGCTTCTTGTTTCCTTCCATTAACTTACAAATCTGTAGAACGTAACATTCTGTGTAACCAGATCTGTCGCCTATGCATCTGAAAAAATGACTTCTTTTGGCCATGTTCTTAAGTGTATTATGTTGATGTTGTTTTTCTGTCATGTAAATATGGAAGATTCTTCCGTTTCAAATTGATTCCAGTGATAGATCATTCTTTAAAATTGCTTGCGATGCTTGCTGTTAGGTGTTGGCTAGTATTATTTTTGGACCTTTTAACAGATAACTCATGCTTTAGGCTTTATAGTCTGGGTACTTGTCCTCTGCTGTGTTATGTCTCTTCATCAGTTCTGCTAGTTCAAGTTGTTTCCATGTGTAAGGCTGAAAATGTTTTCATGCTTGGTGTGCTTGCTGATCTGTAATGTAAGCCAGCCACAATATTGTGCTGTTACTTATGCATATGTGTCATTTACTGTGTCGTTACTTCTGGTTGCCTTTTTAGTGAAAGGTTTACTAGATGTTTCTGCTGGTTCTGTGCTGGTGTTGCTGCTTCCGTATATATTACACGTTGGTCGAATGTTACCCTTAAGCAATTCTATTTGTCTCTCTTATCTACAGCATAAGCTGGCGACGTTGTTGCTTCCACATTCGTCATGTGGCTTTGAATGTACTCTTAAATTTTTTATTTTCTCAACTTAGGATTGTTGAAAATTGGCTTGGTCGTTTCAATTGTTAAATTCTGCTTACTTGCTTAATGTTTCCTTTATTTGAAGATTATTCTATATTATTGTTAAGCGTTTTCTTGTTTTTCACGGATTCTACTTGGAACAGTTTTGCACCTCAGTGGATGTTCGTTGTTCAAATACGTGAAATTCTAGTTTAGCACGAAATTTGTTGCTTTACTGAAGCTTTTATTTTTCTTCTAGATTTTATTCGTTATGTTAGCAAAGTACAAAATGTGTGTTATTTTTTCTGACCTTCTATGTCTTCGATTTGGATTAATATATGGCACGGTTATCTTAACATAGGGAAGATGTAATCGGCGTTGCGATTATTTATATTCCGCTTTTTTTTCTCGTACGGCATCCTTTTAGTTAGCAAATGATTTTGATTGTTTTGTCTTCCCTGGTGTGATTGTTTTGCCGTCTTGGTTTCCAGGATTTCAAGTATGTCACTCTTTGGGTGGTGGGACGGGTTCTGGTATGGGTACCCTCCTGATATCTAAGATCCGAGAAGAATACCCAGACAGAATGATGCTTACCTTCTCCGTGTTTCCTTCACCCAAGGTCTCTGACACCGTTGTTGAGCCTTACAATGCTACGCTTTCTGTACACCAGCTTGTTGAGAATGCTGATGAGTGCATGGTCCTAGACAACGAGGCCCTCTACGATATCTGCTTCAGGACTCTCAAACTAACTACTCCCAGCTGTAAGCGTCCTTTAGAAGATCTATCTCCCTCACTCCCATTTCTTTTCCAAACTTTCTTACATATACACTTAATTTTGGCTTCCTTGATTGACAATAAATCAAATTTGTGATGTGTATATTGCAGTTGGTGACTTGAACCACCTGATTTCTGCAACAATGAGTGGAGTAACATGCTGCCTCCGATTCCCTGGACAACTAAATTCTGATCTCCGCAAGCTGGCTGTCAACCTCATCCCCTTCCCTCGTCTGCACTTCTTCATGGTTGGGTTTGCACCCCTCACTTCTCGTGGGTCTCAGCAGTACCGAGCCCTCACAGTCCCAGAGCTCACTCAGCAGATGTGGGACGCAAAGAACATGATGTGTGCTGCTGATCCACGCCATGGCCGTTACCTCACTGCATCTGCAATGTTCAGGGGGAAGATGAGCACAAAGGAGGTTGATGAGCAGATGATCAACGTCCAGAACAAGAACTCTTCTTATTTTGTGGAGTGGATCCCCAACAACGTGAAATCTACCGTATGTGATATCCCGCCGACAGGTTTGAAGATGGCGTCCACATTCATCGGAAACTCCACATCTATCCAGGAAATGTTCCGGCGGGTTTCCGAGCAATTCACTGCAATGTTCAGGCGGAAGGCTTTCCTGCATTGGTACACCGGTGAGGGTATGGACGAAATGGAATTTACCGAGGCCGAGAGTAACATGAACGATCTGGTTTCAGAATATCAGCAGTATCAGGACGCAACTGCCGATGAAGAGGATGAGTACGAAGAGGAAGAAGGTGAGGAGATCATGGAGTAAGATTAAACAGAGGAGACAGTGTTCTTTCTTGGCCAAAGAGCGACGGAGCTGATATTATATCTTTCTTGGTTCCTCTTATTCCCTTTCCATTTTTCCTTTCGCAATTTCTAGTTGCTGGTGCATTTGGTTCTCTGGGCTATAAATTTTTGGTTGAAATCACGACATTGAACATCAACTTCCATCTTCTTTTCCGTTAGAAGCAATGCTGTAAGAAAAACTTCTACTTTAGTAAAACGTTTCTGTTATCTTTCAAAAGATGTTATGGCCATCTGTACCTATATGGTTGGAGCTTCCTATGAACATTGGTTTCTCTGTCAAGCCTGCCTGTTGGGCCTTCTGTCGCCTCGGTTGTCCGGTTGAATGTGGAATGGCTGCTTTATATGGTAATCTCGTGCCCAATGGGAATGTCTTCTTCCCTCTTCCCTTGTGGGGTACCACGTTCTTAATGAAATGGTCTTGGCATATTCGGGAATGATGAAGTCCTTTGCTGGATGAGCACGTTTGCTCATGTGTTTGTCTCGGCACGTCTTACATTTTAATTTTTTTTTGTTTGGGATCCATGTTATCTCTCTGAAAGCTGTGTTGGTTGCACGTGGTACGCCTGGCCATATCTGTTGCTTGTTCTGGTTAAGCATTTGACGCAATATCTTCCGGTGCCAATTTATCTTCACCATTTCATTGTTCGAAATATCCTTTTAATGGTTATCCTCTTGTCCTTTCTTTACCTTTCTTTTCTTGTGCTTGCTAGCCATTCATTAAATCTAGCTGGGTTTGTTTGCGAACCCGGAGCTTTTTCAGTTTCCTTTTAGGTGTACGATGTGGAGTGACTAATTGGCCGAAATTTTGCGCCAAGGTTTTTTTTTTTTTTTTTTTGTAGTTCTGGGTGAGTGCCCTAGCTTCTTTCATTTTCCTTGCTGCTAAAGTTATATTGGTATGAGGTGACAAGATTTTCACTTGGCTTCACTTGCATGTACAACCTATCCCTCTTGTGGTATGGGAGCATATTTCCTTGTGAGTCGAATGTAATGTTTCCCATGAACCGTTTGGTTTATGTCCCACAGTTTTTTTTTTTTTTTTTTTTTTTTTTTTTTTTTTTTTTTTTTTTTTTTTTTTTTTTTTTTTTTTATTTATCAAATTTGAAAGGGAAATTTGAGTACAAACTCATGAAACACTGCCATAGTTGCAGGTTTCATCATAGTGACCAGTGCAGGCCTGCATCCTAGCGACAATTGGGCTTTGTCTCTCATTTTGTTAGAATTTTCTCCTACTCACCCCAAAAGCTGGTTTTGTAAGTAAGAGTTTTTTTGCCCCCTTAAAAAGATCCTCAGGTGCGTGTTAATGGTTTGGGATGGGTATGACTTGGGGCCTGACTAAAAGGGAATTGACCTTTGCCAGAACTCATCGGACCTTGCTTCTCTAGTCGTGGTAAACAAATCATGCTACACATGATCCAGCGGCATTGGCTAATAAATATTCTTTGTTCCTGCTTTCCATTCACAGATACCACACCAGTAGAGGAGAGATGCTTCAATAGAGAACTCTGATCACTAAACTTTTAAATTCTGACAACTCAACTTTTGAACAGCGCTTCATGTGAATTTATTTGAAAAGTTTCTGCCTTGTTACGGCGAGCGTTAATCACATGTATGCTAGCTGGAAGCTGGAACTGCGTGTACGCCAGCCAGATTTTTCACATAGCCATGTGCAGCAGTGGTAAGTAATGTTCGACTGAGCGAGGGGTTACTCCACTCCTTGGAATGAGACCTAAAGTCCCCTTATTCCCCTGCATCTAGGGTCTTTAACATACACCATTTATTCCCAGTGTTTGCATTGCAGAAGATAGTAGGCGACATGTAGACCAGTTATGCTATGCCCCTTGAAGCAGCAGTGGTTGGTAATGTCAGCCCTTATCGGAGCTTAGGTATATATGGCCCATACATATTTACCTTATGTTTTATTTTTTAAATCAATTTAAGACATTTTGCATTATTGTTTAATTCTAAGAAAAAACAAAAAATTAAGAAGTTAAAGCATGCGTATTAGCGAATATGCCGTATCGGTGATCAAAGTGATCCAGTGCTGATATCAACATGAACAAAGAACAATACTGATGTGAAATACCACTGGAAAAAACTGTCAATTTTTTTTTGGGGGGCTGCGCTTCCAAGCCTGTGAGAATGGTCTGTCTATCATTAATGCATTGATTAGTGTCTGAAATTTGAAATACTATAACATCCTGTGTGCACGTTTTTTTAGTGATTCAAGGGACAGCCGATAAAATTGGAAGGGTCAGTTCCTATTAAAAATCAAATTTATATAGTTCCATTGAATTTATTGCGGGGAGTTAGAACCTCTTCCTTTTACTAAAAACAAATCAAACTGTACAAACGAATGAAGGATTGAAACAAGACAGAAACAAGATTCATGGAATCGAACAGAACAGAACAGAACCAGGAGATCTCAAGACAGATGCCCCAAGCCATTGCCAAGCCCCTTTAGAGATTCAACAAGCTTAAGCACTTCAACCAAGTTCGTATCTATTATCCGTCTCTCTGTACTGCATAATGCTTCTCCTACCTCCCCTGCAAAATCCTCGTTGATAATTTCCCAACCAAATTTCGTCTTTCTCCTTGGAAAAAGAATAACTTGCTGCCATGAGGAAATCCCATTTGTTTTATTTCTGGGGTGAATCATGTTACAACAATATAAATAATTGGAATCATAAAATGACAATATTTCCTAAAAGGATGTTAAAACTGTTTCTCATGGTAGCTGGCTTATCTCTTGTGACATCTATTTTTCAAATTGAAATTCTCCTTAACATGCTCCCTCAAGCTGACCGTGGGATCAACTATGTTCAGGTTGTCAATAAGGTCTCGTTTGACACCAGAGTAAAATTTTGAGTGGTAAAATTACCGTGGAAAAAAATAGATGGCAAAAAGTCGGACCTCTCCAGGCCCGACTTTTTTCCATGGTAAAATTACCTTGATCCTTTGAATTTGGCAGGGTAATTTTTCATGTGTTTGAATTGAGTATGAAAGCCATACAAAAAGGGTAAGTTTCCCCCGATGTATAGTAAAATCTCTGTGCATCAAACGGGGCCTAGCACAACACTTCTGTACTGTTTAGTCTCAACATGGAAATATACATCCATATGTTTAGTCTCAACATGGACAACTGAATTGGCTGCCAAGCACAACACTTCTGTACTGTGCCAAGGAAAGGGGGATGTTGAAACGGCCTCACCAAGTTCTTTGATAAGAAAAGCCTCTCACAAATGTCTAATAATAATTATGCACAAGTTATGGTGATGGTCTAGTTGCAATGATGAGATCAACCACATAAATGAGAAGATAAATAATGAGGTGTCAGACAACGAAATACAAAATTAAGCTCAGCTGCTGTAGGTGGTAGCTTAGTCTGTGATACCAGTCTTGTGGAGCCTGTTTGAGTCTATAGAGCGTCTTGTCAAGCTTACATGCATAATTCAAATGCTTAGGATCCTGAGATCCCTTCGTCTGGCTCATATAAACATTATTCAAGATATCCATTAATAAATACATTATCAAAAGCAAGTTGCTGGGGAACCCAACCATGTTGAACAAACCCAGACAATGGTTGGTTTGACTGTGGGGCTAAATGTCCCCGAGTAACTTATTCCAGCCTTATGAAGAAAACCTGACGCAACAAGTCGGGCTTTGGTTAAGCTTGTGGATCCATTAACATAAGAAGCATGACTTGGAGGGACAAGACAACAATGTTTTGTTGTGTTGAAGAGCAAGAAATTCCTTGTTCATTGCATCTCTCCACTCCCAACGATCATCAACTTCTTTGAAAGTAGTAGGTTCCGATTGGCAAGCAATGGCACTAAAAGTCTTTGGGCTAAAAGACCCTGTCATTCAGGAGCGAAGCCACAAAGTTCTGGTTAAAGGGCACTATTGTTATAAAATTTACAATTTTTAAGGGACACCAATACGCAAATGAGGAGAATTCCTAGACATATTGATATGTAAATAAAAATTCTTGTGGTTACGTGTGGGCAATTGCGACAGAGTGCCCAGCCTCCACCCCTGTTGCCATTGATCTAGTCACCATTGGATGTATATGATATTTGGGGTGCATCATAGATGAGTGTTGAACATAAACTGATAAAAGTGACAGAGGATCTACATTATGAGAGTTGGATACTTCAGATGATTCAGTAGTGCCTCCAATATCAGTTGGAAGCAAATTGGCTGGTGAGCATAAATGACTGCTACCACAAAAAGGAGAACAGTAGAGAATTCAATAGCTTGGCCATAATCCTGGGCAACGGGCCTGAGTACTGGATATGTACCCGGTATCTGATCTGATTGGGCCCAGGCCCGAAAAATATGGGGCCGGCCAGGGTTGACGCGATGGGGCCCGATTAATTGTTTTTGTTTTTTGTATTGTTTTTATTTAATAATCATATATATTTTATTTTTATAAAAAAATTATTTTATATTTAAAAAAATACTTTTTTTATTTATTTTAATCGGGTTGGACTAACCCAAACTCAAGCTTAGGTTTTAGGCATCGGACCGACCCAGGTCCGAGCCCGGGTTTTGAGCGTCAGGCTCTCAGGCCAGGCCCCATACCAGCTATAGTCATCAACATGACAACATGTTGGTGGTCATTGAAGGAGACGTCAATTGAGCCCCATTATTAATTATCGGTTCTTGAGAAAACTCATGAGTCGGAGACACTATTGAGACATTGTGGAGGTCCATAAAGTCTGCTCATGAGAGAGACCATTTCTTCTTTTGATGTTGACGACGCTTTTGAACTATTAGTTGCAGAAGAAAATTCCCATCAAATGTAACAGAGGTAACCTTTTTGCCGAGTAGCATACATAAAAATACACTGGTTTGTTTTAGATTGGAACTTGTTGGAATTTGTCAAGGTGAACAACCGATAGCATTTTGAACAAACCACCCATAAATGTGAATAGTCTAGTTGCTTGCCAAAAAGCTTTTCAAAAGGAAATTCACTGGCAAGTATGATGGTGGGCAATTTACTAATGATATGGACTGCTGTTCGTAAGGCATCGACTAAGAGTGGGAAACGGGCCGGGTATCCAGCCCGTGATGGCCTGGGTTTGGGCTGGTTATTTGACATTCAGGCTGGTTTAATAAAAAAAATTTGCCTGGCCAGGCTGGCTTGAATCGAGTATTGGGGGCCTGACTCGGCCTGATATATGTATTTCAAATTCACCTTTTCAATTTTTTATTTTTTTCTCTCTTTATATACATATCGATATCGATGTGATGCCAACATACAAACTTTTGGCGCATCACCGATAGCTCTTTTAAAAACTCTTTGTGTGTTCCTAATGCTTCCTTAGAAACTATTTGTGTGTTACCAATGACTCTTTTAGAAACTTTTGATATAGTTGAGTGTTTTTGAGATACTGAAAAACAAAACGTTAAGGGTTTCAAATAAAGGTAGACATCAAACTGGGTGCCTGATGGGTATGAAGTTCACGGTTGGGCCAGACCCGATAACCAAAAGGGTCAGGCTTGGATTGCCAACAAGAGTTTTGGGCCAGTCTGAGCCAGAGTTTGTCGAGTCTTTGGCCAGACCAGCCTGGCCCCATGCCCAGCCTTAGCGTCGACCCAAAAATAATAATCTAGCATGGCATCGTGATGCTTAGTAAGGCCTGTCTTAGTAAGGGCTGTCTCAACAACATGCTGATTTTTGCATTCAACAGTTCCATTTATTTTGACATATGTGGGCACAAACATTTTATTTTGAGTGTTTTAGAAATATAGAAAATTGAAACATTAAGGGTCCGTTTGATGGTCTGAAAATCTGGAATTGGAAATATATTTCTGAAAATATATTTCCTGAAATAAAGGAATGAGACTTTCCGATTGCCATTTTGATTGTGTGTGATGACTGTTTCTGTGTTTGATAATAAAAAGACCCACATTTAGGTCTTGGTGTGGGCGTTGTTCTCCCACCAAACTCATTTGAACAAATGAGGTCTTGCAACCTACTTTGCAGTCTCCCTCGTACTAAGGCAATTGACTGAATAAATGACATGTTTAGCTCCATGAAAGACCATTTTCTCCATGTTTCAAGTATGATAGGAGGGTTTAATGATGCTAAGCAGTCTTAATGCATTTGAATCAACCAAATATATGTAGATTGGGATTTCTTTTAGTGTGGTCAAAAACAATAAAATGGCAGTTTAATTCAAAAATACACTTATGATTTGGTGATAATAAGTTTCACATTTTTAATAAAAAAAATGTTCTACCAACTAAACTTCAGGTTATCATGATCAAAATATGAATTCAACGAGATAAAGTGGCTACAAGGACTCAATGAAAACTGATATCATGTTCACTAGTATACATTGAACTCTTTAATCATACACACTATTGTTAAAGCATGCTTAACTATGCTCTACATCAGTTACCTTATTTAGAAACATCTAAACTTTTTGAATGAACATCTTTTCTTATTAAAGGTAAAAAATTACCCAATAGAAATTAATGTTGCATTCACAAATGCCAAAAGAGAAGGAAGGTCATCAACTCAGGTGGTTATTTAGTAGGCAGCATTAAGATGAGTCAGCAGTTGAACACCTGCCTTAGCATACTTTGTTAAAGTTCAGCTAACTCCAGCTATCCCGAGAAAAAGAAAGAACTTCTCTTATCATTTTTGTGTAGATTTTTGTGTAACATATTATACTAACATATAAAATGTTCTGTAAGTTTAAGTTGCGCAATCTTTCACATACAAGTATCACAAAACTCCAAACATCCGTTGGTCAAATACTAAGAAATGCATCAAAACCGTTCACATCCAAATCAACAAACAAAATCCAGGCATTCTCAAAGAAATTAGATAAAAAAAAATGTTCTTGATCATACAACACCAAAGGCAGACCACCGAATCCATATAAACAAAAAATTCCTAAATCTTCACCATTCATGTTCAAACACTAACCTTTCGACAGAAACCTTGCAAATCTGCTCACAGAAAAAAATCGAGCTTCAGTTTGTTGGTGCAGAGAGAAAGGTTGACAATTTCCTGAGCTTCGGTAACATGGAGAGCTACAAGAGACTTTCAGAATCGGGAGTCATTGCCAAAATCCGTGTTTTGCCACACGGAAGCTGCTGCACAAACAAGAGAGGAAGAGACGGAAGACTTGTTCTTGAGCAAGGGTGAGAGAGACGACAAGGGGAGCAGGAGAGTGAGAGGGCGAAAGAGACTACGAGGGGAGCAAGAGAGTGAGAGGGGGAGAGAGACTACGAGGGGAGCATGAGAGTGAGAGGGGGAGAGAGACTACGAGGGGAGCAGGACAGTGAGAGGGCGAGAGAGACGACGAGCAACAGGCAGTTGAGCAAGGGTGAGAGAGATGACCAAGGGAGGCGGCAGTGGTAGGAGGGAGGCGATGCGTGGGTGCCCTAACGGGCAGAAAAAATACCGAAAATATGTTTCCACCTCTCGTGGTGGAAACATTTTTCGTGAAAAAAATTTCCGATTCCGGCATTAACGGTAAAGAATATTTTTCCACTTTTGATGGCACAGAAAAATTTTAAAAATTTGAAATTTTTTTCTCAGCTATAGTGCTTTTTCAGGCCATCAAACATGCCCTAAGGGTTTCAAACAAGGGTAGACATCAAACTGGGTACTCTTTATGGTCAAGCCAGATCCGATAACTAAGAGGGTCAGGCTTGGACTGCCAGCAAGAGTTTTGGGCCAGTCTGAGCCAGAGTTTGTTGAACCTTGGGCCAGTCTGAGCCAGAGTTTGTTGAACCTTGGGCCAATCTGGCCTGGCCGGACGGCCAGCCTTAGCGTCGACCCAAAAAATGACATTTACGATGGCATCATGATGCATACTAAGGCCTGTCTCAACAACATGCTGATTTTTGGGTTTAAAAGTTTCATTTTATTTTGATATATGCTTGCACAAAAACCAATTTAAAATTTTGTTTGCTACAAATTCAAGAACTTGGTTGCAAAACTCTCCCCACTATTGGATCGTATGGTGGCAATCGACAATCCGAATTGTTTCTCAACCAATAATGTGGAAATAACCATGAATACCAAGAAAACTTATCCACCATAGGAAAGATATACCCAACTATCTCTCCCAATAACTAGGCTAGCTCTCAATTATCCATATGAAGTACTTCAAGAGCTTGAGTGGCATGAAAGTCAAGAAAGCAAAAGCTTGTTTAAGAGATTAACAAGACATGACTGATGAATAGTACTCTCTTTAGGAGAGTTTATGGAAATCAAGCATCCTGATCTTACAAGGTTCATAATATGCTTATTTTCATGCCCTAACCTATGGTGCCAGAGATCGAACCATCTTTATTGATTGTAAACCAGCTGCTAAGGTGGCTTGGGTATTCGTAAGATGATGGAGACTAAAATGGCTTTTCTTGGTTTAAAGGTGCAGCTTTGAATTGGCATACAAATATATGGATCTCAAAGTCCATTCCTAGAGCATCGTGGTTCACATACATTTCTAGTTACAACAGATTGCCTATAGAAGCAATATTTCAAAGATTTAGAGTTGACCTTGCCTCTTGGTGTGCTCTTTGCTGCAGAGTGCAGGCAGATCAGCAACATACTCTCTTTAAATGTAGTTACACTATTTGTGCTGGATAGTCATGGATAGTCATCTCTTGGTTTGGAGTTTCAGAATTCCATTGAGGGATTGTGTTACAAAAATGCACTGGTGGTCGAAAAACATATGCTGCAGAAAGTTGGATCCATATTGGTCATTGTAATTCAATGTGATTATTTGGAAGATTTGGATGTATAGCAACTTGGTAGTTCACAAAGATTAAATCAAGCTTATTGATGCAGCCAAGAATGACCTTTGGCATTCCTGTGTGGAGGTTTTATTGCCGCAGGAATGGTCTGAAAATGCTTTTTCTGCGATGAAGTTGTGGTTGCAGACAAGGGCTTTTAGTCTCCACTGGTTAAGACCTTCTAACGAAGCCTGGTTAATTGAACCTATGAGGCGTCGCAATGCGTAATATGGTGATGTGATGGGTAAGCATCAGGTTCAAAATTTAAAAATATATAATATCATTAAAAAATATAAATAATAAAGTAAAAAAGATTTCGAAAACTATATTATATGAAAAACTACTTATGTATATTTTTCTATAAATTAAAACTAATTACAGAAGTACAGTCTCCAACCTAAAAAACCTATAAACAAAAATTAAAAAAAAAACATATTTCTTCAAAGCAAATTAGGATTTTATGAAAATTAAAAAACCAAAGGTTCAAAGTTTTATTTTTTCCTTTGTTATCTCTTATGCTTGCACAAAATAAAGAAAAACTTGACAACTCTCAACTTATAGAACTTGTAAAATAAGAAATAAAAGAGTTTATAACATATCAACTTAGAAGTAGGTGTCCAAATCCAATAACAGATGAAATCAAGTCGACAAGTCTTCTTCTCAAAAAGAAATTTCAAAAAAAAAAAGATGTCTAATAAAGTATAGACAAATGGGAAAGCGTGTAACATCATGGAGAACCAACAAGAATAACTACTCATCAATCTGTGATTCTTGTCGAATATATCAAATATGCAACCAAAGAAAGGAGGAGAGAAACATATGAGAGATAGACAAAAATATTCACAAAAATTAGATCAAACCTTCACCGAAGGTCATGCAATGACTGCCGAAGAGCGATGATACATCCGTAGGATCATCACCTACTGTACCAGAAAGCAATTTGCATTTCGCTTATATCTTCAACTACGTGGTCCATATACAACTGCATTTACAGGAAACATTAGTGAGAACTCTACATCAAATGCTGATAGAGTAGCATTGACTGCAATGTCAGAAAACATTGCTAAATGATTTTTGGTTAAAATTTATTTCAAAACATAGAATTACAACTTTAATCTAAATTAAAGTCAAAATTGAAGCCGCAAAAGTTGGACGTTCGCGGGGAACATACATAGATTTTCGCATCCGCTAAGCATGATACGACCAAAGCATTCGAGTATGACACAACCAACCGTGAAGTTTCAGGTCCTTCTCCCTCTGTCTTCATTCTTCTCCCTCACTCTTCTATGACACTACAAGCTCATTACTTCATTTTATACCCCTTAAACTTGGAAACCAGATGAGCATAACGCCCCTTCTCCACCATTTGGCCTATGACCTCGTTCGCTTCTGCGAATTTCCCGGCGTTCTGCAACTTCCTCACCAACGTGCTGTACACTACAAAATTCGGATCACATCCTTTTGATTCCATCTGCCCAATAACCGAACGCGCCTCACCAAACTTCCCTGCGGAGCAGAGTCCCCTGATCATCGAGTTGTACGTGAACACATTCGGCAGGTGGCCCCTCACAAGCATTTCATCGAACAGTTTCTGCGCCTTCTGCAACTCGCCGGCGACGACGAAGCCCGTGATCATCACGGTGTAGCATACCACGTCCGGTTCACACCCCTTCTTGGGCATCTCGTCGAAGAAGTACTTGCATCCGTCGAGATTCCCCGCGCGACTCAGCCCGTCTATCAGGTTAGTGAAATGCAGCACCCTTGGCCGGCAACCGACATCCTCCATGTAATTCAGGAGGTTGAGTGCAGCCAGAGGTTTGTCCCCCTTGCCGAGCACGTGAAGCAGTATGTTGTAGGTGTGAAGATCAGGAGAAAAGCCATTTCTCCCCATCTCATCAAGCAAAGCATGAAACTGATCCAGCTTCCCCAATCTATACTTAGCGCAGAGCATGACATTGTAGGTGAGCACGTCGGGGCCATGGCCGTCCAACAGCATCTGCTGATAAACCCACTCGATGAGCTTATACTGATGAACTGTGAGCAACGAATACAGAATTGCGTTGAAGGAATGCTTGAAGGGCCTGTAGTTGAAGGCCTTAGACTTGACGAACCTCTCCACCAGCCTCCTCGCCATGCCGGCCTCCCCGCAGGCGCAGACCAGTATGTTAAACGTCCTCGCCGTCGTTGCCACGCCGTTCTCCGTCATCTGGTCCACCAGCTTCCACATCGCCTTCAACTCGTCGCAGTCGGCGAAGATCTTCATGACCATGTTGTAGGTGGTCGAAGAGTGGCGGAACTCGTCCTTGAGGTCGCACCAGACGAAGAACTTGTAGGCCAGTTTAGCGCACCTGGATTTGTTGGCGCCATTGATGGAGCTGGAGATCCTTATCAGGACTTCTCGCACCAGGCGCCCCGAAACTCTGATCTGCATCTCGTCCAGCGTGGTCCTTGCGTCGAATCCGGCGCCATCCTGTTGCAGAATTGCGAATATCTTGCTTGCTACTTTGCTTCTTCTAGCAGAGAAGGATTCATCTGCACTACAACCATCGTGGTTGTTTGACGATGGATCTTCCGAGCCCTCAATTCTCACGAAATCCTCTCCCGGTAAAGGGAAGCCAGCAAACGTCTCCTCAATATCAAATTCCTCCCCTGAACCCTCCTCCCATAGCAATTTCCTAACATACTCGTCCGAGCTTTCTTTGTTTATTTGTCTGTGATAATCTGGATGTCTCCTCCTAGTGTCTCCTTCTGGGATGCCCTCTGCTTCCCCACATTGATACTCTTGAATCCTTTCATTGGCATCGGAATTTTCCGACGAACAGTGATCAAAATCCGATTTCTTCGACTTTTCATTGTTAAGTTCACTGCCACCGAGGGATTTCGAGCCTCGGCGGTCATCCACACCACTCTCCTTCTTCCCGTATCCCCAAATCCTCCCGCTCCTTATCGACCTCGAAGCCGAACACCAACTAGTCGACCGGAAAATCGATCTCAGAAGCCTGCGATGAGAGCAAAACCTGCAATACATAACTGGATCAATCCGCCCAATCCCCCGCGGGTTCTCATGAGCTTGGAAGAAGAAGAAGACGAAAGCGAAGAAGCTGATGAGGATGGAGATAAAGAGAGATTAAGCGGAGGGGCACCTCATCAAATGGCTCGAAAAAGCGAGATTCGCATGAGATCATCTGCGTGCAACAGGTAGTAGAATCGAGGGATTCATAAATTTGGCCGGGGGCTTTCATGGACGGATTCGGTGCCCAGCGCCCGCGAAAATACGAGTACATAGGCCTCGGAGGAGACGACCCTCCGCTTTAGCTCCGCGGCGGGAGGGCAGGACCTGGTAGGGTCGCCCGTGTCGCGGTCACGAATCCTCCAAAGATGCCGCCTATGACCCTTCTCCCGGATCTAGGAGGTACTTGCCGGAATATAGGATTAAAAGTTAATACAATTTTGAGTTCCCCGCCGGACAGTCACCCCGGCTTAATCAATGGGTTCAGAATTACAAGTATTGGTTTTCCCCCAACCCAAGGCTAAACCTACTACAATCCTTGCTAGAGAGGTTGAAGAGGCCTTACAAGATGCGCACGATACACAA
>JAANDH010000476.1:82787-117927 GCA_011799765.1 Nymphaea thermarum
GAATCGCGCCTCCAATCTCCTTCCCGAACTTTTAGGAACGGCTTTGAAGAGAATCTCCTCAAATCTTGGCACCAAAGATCAAATGGCTGCTCGTCCACCTTAGCGCCGCCAAATGTAGGCCCCACGTCGGCGCCCACCTCCTTCTCGAGCTGCCACGTGTCCAGCTCGAAGTCCAGCTGCATAACCAACTCCCAAAAGCGTCGCCAAATGGTTGGCTGTAGATAGAACCGCTCCCAAATGTCACATTTGGGGACGGTTTCACCCAAATGTGAGCCCCCGGACCATTTGACGCATTTGCCCCTGTCAAGGTGTTCTTTTTCACTTAATTCCCCAAATGTCCCCAAAGGCAATGATGGAACTAGTCACCCACGAACAGCCCACGGCCGGAAGACACCGGAAACGCCCAAATGTTGGCCGGAATTCAGCCCAACACCATGAATTCCGGCAAACAGTCCTCCTTCTGAACAGAACTTGCAGAATCAATTTCAATGGGTAAACGGAGTCCGAATACCTTCAAATTTTAGTATGTTGTAGAGCTTGTGATTACGAATCCAACGGTATAAGGCCCGCTTGAAAACTCCACCGGAGCTGAGAGATATCACCGCCGCAAGTGGCGGTTCTGTAGTAGACTGCGACAGGACGACGGCGGCGGAAAAGGTTCTGTTCAACGGCGTAATTCGCCGGTGTATCCCGCGCCGATTGCCTCCATCTTTTACTATGTTGTGCCTGAAGTTCTTAGCTTTCCAACAAGCTATGGCACGCCTTCAAACTCCCAGTAAATCGTATGGAATAGGAATTTGAATCAGACCTACTTCGGCCGCTTCTCTTCAGAAATCCCAAATGTAGCTCCTGCGCGACGGTGGCGGCGGCAGCGAATTTGGGCGGCGGATTTGAACGGTGCGCCGGTATCCGATCGCTCTGAAAATTTAGTATGTTGTTGTAGACGTCAAGAGCTTTCCAACGAGTATAGGCTCGCCCTCAGATTCCTAGCCGATCGTCTGGAATAGCCTCTGCAACAGAAGCTGTTTTCTGCACTTTTTACAGAAATCCGAGGCTTTCTCTCCGCGCGTTTTCTCCTTCGTTCTTCTTCTTTCTTCCTCGATTCTCCTTCCTCTTCCTCGCCTTAACTTCTTCTCTCCATGCAGACTAATATAGTGAAGTTAAAACGCCCTACTCACCACGGTTGCAGCGTTGAAGATCTGGAATTTAGGCGGCTGAACTGGTTCAGCCGGATGCCTTCCACCTCTCGCCCGATGCTCCACGCGTTGAATCTTCTCCTTCACCTTCTACCGTTGAACTCAACCTATTTAGGCGTGGAATTGCTCCCACGGATGCCTAGGTCTCCTTCCTCGTTGAGATCGTGACGAAGGCTGATCCGATGACTCCTTCTCCTAGCACTAGGAAGCTGGACTGCTTGGCGTTTGAGGAGTGATCGCCGGTGTCGATGGGTGAGGAAGAACCAGTGTTAGACCGATGCGTGAGAGCACCTGAATTCGCCGAACTCCTCCTCTAACCTTCTGGTCTCCTCGGCCTCTACTTCCCTCCGTGGTCGAAGGAAGTGCACCGGGGAAGAAGGTGGCGGTGCTGGTTCAACCGGTGACGGATTCCGGTCGCCGTTCCTATGGTTGAACTCGCAATGGCTCTCACACGATAGAGAGAGATTTGATGTAGTGCTGGAACTCCAGCCACGCCCTAGGGANGTCTCCTAGGCCGAGCTCACCTAGGTCTTCCATGTTGACGGGCTCCTTAACCTCCTTAGGACTTTCAAGTGCTCTCGTATCCGCCTTGACCTGTTCATCGCAACACTCGAGAAGAAAATCGTTAGCCTCCCTATGAAGTTGGGCGCCTTCGGTGGAGGTGCTCACATGGGAAGTACGAGTCATAGGAAGGCTCGTATCAGGACCTAAGGGTTCAAATCGACCACATTTTCTATGATACGAAGAACCTGCAACACGCAGGCCGCAACATTTTTATTAAACGTTTTCTAAGATATCTACTTTTTCGGATATTTGGATTAGAGTACAAACCAAGCAAATCATATTTGAATTCGAATATGAATTCTGATTTCATAGTCCAAATTTGATTCCATCTGAATCTGATTTCTATATCGATGTCCGAATGTAACCAATTTTCAAAATACAATAGGTGATGAGAAACATTATTGGTTTACTTGAAATGGCTTCAAATTTTATGCACATACTCTTACATGACTTTATTTGGTAGCTGGTCAATTAAATTAAGAATCATGTCATTTGGAAGCAAGAAAGAATTTGGCAGCCGTCAGGAAGCTAAATCTTTATCTTCAAAGTTCTCAACACGATTAGAACATATGCATGAACAATAGACCTAAATGCAGACCCGCACATGAAAATGTTTTAGAGAATTTACCATGTTTCTTATCGGCTACATCAAACCTAAAATGTTTGCACCAGAATATGTGAATCTCAACGTTATGATGAAAGCACAACTAATTAGAGTGAGCCAAATGATTATGACCATTGAATAACATCAAAACGGTGGTCTTGACCGCATGTTATAGATTCAGGATAATCTGGGTTAATGCGGAGTTTAGCTGCCATGCCACACCCTGAATCGATTAGAGTTAATCGATTGGGGATTAATTTGATACAGAAGGAGAATATCGAGATGGGCTTGCATGTGACAAATCTGAAAGTTAACCTTGTCTTTCTAAAAGAAATAACGATGGGCATATAATAGCTTGTAATACGAGGGAGATAAAAAGGTCCTCTCATGACTCTGGTGGCCATAGTGAGTGAAGAAGTCCATTCATCAAGGATGTAGGCAAGGTTATGCTGAACCACATTAAACCCATTTCTTCTTCATTTTAGTTTTCTTGTTTAACTCTGACATGGTGTCAGAGCTACACGTGTACTTTTTCCGATCAAGTTACTGCTTCAAGTAGAGAGAAGGCCTTCTTCCATGGTGTCTGAAGAGTCGTTGCCTTATCAGATAAGCTTTTCAAACTCATTAGCTTCACCATCAAATCTTCAATATTTACTTAATTTGAAGCTTTTCTATGACAAGTATTTGTTGTGGGAGTCACAATTTACATCCATATTGATGGGGTATGACCTCTATGGATTTGTTGATGGAACTAAACCATGCCAATCAAAGTTCAAGAATGCCGCTGATGGCAAGTCTCAAGAATTCTCAAGAATTAAATCCTGAATTCATGTCTTGGGTACACCAAGACCAGCTTTTGCTTGGGTGGATCATTAGCTTTTTATCTGGACCTGTGCATGTTGGGAGATTTCCTGATGCATATACAAACAAACGAATATGCCCTAAAATATGATCTCGTTCATGCTAAATCACTAAATCAAAACTTTAATTGTAGCGGAAGCGTACCTGAATCCATCTGAACAAATGAACGATCAGATTGCAGTATGATCTTCCACGGTTTGTGCATGAGCACTTGCGGTTTCTCTCAGATGGAAAAGAGACAACCCTAGAAAGTAATGTTTCAACTCACTTTGCATGACCCCAAGGACTACTACCCTTTTACATTATGGGCAATTACAGATTCAACCCATCAAAGAATCCGTAATTGCGTATATACATTATAAAAATACCTCATACCATATAAAATAATGTGATATCCCAAAACACAATCACTTAATCAGATATTTACATTAAGATAGTCATAATATCTGAAATTCCTCATTGACATATGCCGACCCACCAAATGATCCTTACAATCTCCCACTTGGGCCAAATATGTCTTTATATATTCAGACATTACATAAAACCTTACGAGCTCATAACTGCTATCTTATTAAACGTCATTTTCACCATCTCGTCCATGATCGTCTTAACACAGAACCAAAACGTCTTTCGCTATTGTAACGTCTTTCGCTATATTACAATAGCTAAACCTTCAATGATCACAAATGTTGACATAATCAATGACATAGATCTGGTATGGATGTATAGTATGAGAATTACATGTAATGTGATTACAACATGTCTATTCTCAACTGGTTTTACTTTAAAACATTATGAAGATAAAAAAAACACAAACACAGAATTGAACCAAAGAATTGTAAACTATATTCTGCAGAAAACTGAATATGTATCTATACATAAGAGCAAACAAAATACAAACTCTCACTAAACCAGCACATCATTCAAGTATAAAACTCTCATATGAACAACATGTTCGTGAAAGACCTTAAGTGTTAAACCTTTAGTAAGCGGATCCACAATCATAGAGTTTATCCTGATATGCTTTAAAGACACCTGACCATTCTGTATCATTTCTTTAACAGTAAAAAACTTAATGTCAATGTGCTTCGACTTTGACAAACTGCGGCTGTTATTGGAGTACATGACTGCTGAATTATTGTCACACAATAACCTTAGTGGTTTTTCTACACCATTCATAATGCGCAGCTCCGTGACAAAATTTCGCAACCACAAAGCATGATTGGATGCCTCGTAACATGTTATAAATTCTGCTGCCATGGTTGAAGTAGCTACTAGTGTCTGTTTGACATTTTTCCATGAGATAGCTCATCCAGCCAATAGAAATACATAGCCTGAAGTAGACTTGCGACTGTCTTGGCACTCAGCAAAGTTATAATCTGAATACCCAATGATCTCAAACTAGCCTTCTTGTATGTGAGCATAAAATCTTTTGTTCTTTGTAAGTACCTCAATACTCTTTTGGTTGCTTTCCAATGATCCATACTAGGATTACTTAAGTATCTGTCTAACATTCCAATATTAAATGCAATATCCGGACGAGTACAAACCTGAGCATACATAAGGCTTCCCACAACAGATGAATAAAAAATTCTTTCAATTTCTTTAGATTCGAGTTCACTTTTAGGGCACTGTTTAAGACTAAACTTGTCTCATTTAGCAACTGAAGTATCTCCTGGTTTACAATCTTTCATGTCATATCGCTGAAGCACCTTATCAATGTAGGTCTTTTGTGATAATCCAAGAATATTTTGAGAATGATCTCAAAATATCTGGATCCCCAATACAAAAGATGCATCACTAAGATCATTCATGTCAAACTTTGTTGACAAAAATTTCTTAATTTCATGCAATATACCCACATCATTACTTGCCAGCAATATATAATCGGCATACAAAACCAAAAAGATAAATTTACCTCTACTGAACTTTTGGTGTATACATTCATCAACCATATTAGTCTCGAAACCAAATGAAACTATAACTTGATGAAATTTGTAATACCACTGGTGGGAAGTTTGCTTTAGCCCATAGATGGATTTCTTGAGTTTGCATACCATTTTCTTTGCATCCCCTGAAACAAAGTTTTCTGGTTGCACCATATATATCGTTTCATCAATGTCTCCATTTAGAAACGTTGTCTTTACATCCATCTGATGCAGCTCTAAGTCAAAATAAGCCATAAGTGTCATTATGGTCCTGAAAGAGTCTTTCGACGAAACTGGAGAGAAAGTCTCTGCATAATCAATGCCTTCCTTTTGAGTAAAGCCCTTTGCGACAAGACGTGCTTTATACATTTCGATGTTTCCTAATGAATCCTTCTTGGCTTTAAATATCCATTTACAACCAATGGGGTTCACACCTTCAGGCAAAAGAACAACGTCACATACGTCGTTATCCATCATGAACTTTATTTCCTCATTCATGACATCTATCCACTTATGAGATTTAAAACTCTTTATCGCTTGCTGGAAGTTAATACGATCATCTTCCATTAAGCCCATATCAACATCATGTTCTTGGAGATAGACAAAATCATTTGAAATTGTGCTTCTCCTCTCTCTAGTGGATCTTCTCAGTGGTACCTCTACTTGATTTTCTTGAGGTTGTTGAGTTTGTTATTCAGTGGTTTGAATAAGAAGTCCGTCATCATTGCATTCTTCTGAATATGTTGATGGAACAATGACATGAATAAAGACCTGACCATTGCTTACAACATCTGTATGAGTAGACTCAGGTCACTCTTCAAAGGCAATATGTCTAACCTCATCACCTCTCCCAAACTCAATATCCTCAAAGAAATGGGCATTTTCGGTTTCAAAGAAAGACTTACTGGTTGGATTATAAAACTTATAACCCCTTGATCTTTCAGAATATCCAACAAAATAACAACTAACTGTCTTAGAGTCCAGTTTCCTTTCATTTGGCCTATATGGCCTCGCTTCATCTGGACATCTCCATACAAGAAAATGCTTCATACTAGGTGTTTTACCTGTCCATAATTCATATGGGGGTTTTCGGTATTGCTTTTGATGGCACTCTTTTGAGAAGTGTACCTTTCTTTTTACGCCATGCGTGATACTTGATACAATCCTTCTTCATATAACATTCACCCTTGCAAAAGAAGCAACCTGATTTATCTTCCTTATGCTTCTTCTGTTGCTGAATGGATTAATGGTCAACTGCAACTTCCTTAATAGTCTTTCTTTCTTACTTTTAGGCATAGTAGCCAAGTGAACACTTTCTATCTTATCATGCTTCAATTTCTCCACTACGTCCACACAGAGCGAAATGAGCTCATTGCGAGTGCATTTCTCCTTTTGACAGTTATAACTAATTTTAAACTCTCCATACTGTGGTGGAAGAGAAAATGAGAACCATATGCACTATGAAGTCTTCAGGTAATTTCAGACCTAATGCCTATAGTTTTGAAGCAGGATGAGACATTTCCATAATGTGCTCCTGTATGTTCCCCTTGCCTTTATATTTGAACGTCACAAGTTTACTCAAAAGAGTACTTATTTCTGCCTTTTCGTTTTTAGCAAAACACTTTTCAATTTCTTCACGGAACACCTTGGCACTAGCCTTTTCAGTAATTGAGCCCCTAAAGTTTTCTGTGATTGATTTCTTCATGATCGTTAGACACATGCGGTTTGAGCGCTCCCATCGTTAAAAGTTCCGCTTATCCTCATGAGAACTTTCATCTGTTAACTCAGGTGGGGACGACTTCCTAAATGCAAGGTCTAAATCCATGCAACCCAGAAGAATCATAATAGTTTCTTTCCAATCCTTAAAATTCGAACCATTTAACTCAGGAATAGTACTCAAATTTGCAGATATCATAGAAACAGAACTCACTGTACAAAGAACAAAAATACCGAACATGTTCATAATCAGTACAAGTATATAGATGAAATAACACATATAAATGAATTTGAACACAATGGCCTAAATCTCATCACAAAGTACCGATGCAACATTAATATCAAATCTTTGGATTGAAATATTAACTGCAAGTGGTATTCTTGGTCAACAATGAATATAAATAATTAGCCCTATAAAATAACGAGCTCATCTTTGGATTTACTCACTATTCACATGGAAACCTGAAAATTATCGCATATTCATTGCCATGTATGCTTAAACCTGACCAAGCAACAATCCTCCATTGGGTTGATCATTACTCGCATGGTTTAAGTACACTATCATCTAATGTTCGAAACAGGAAAATTTCTACAACAGAGGTCACTTTGGCGACATAAAGTATGAATTTACTCATTTTAAACAATAGACATGACCGAAGATCAAATTCATAGTGAAAATATTCATCTAAGGTACACCCACAATTTTAATAACATGCAAGACATGATACATATATTAAAATTTACATTCAAAATTGCTTTACATTGAATCAAAAACCAAATGATTCAATGAAATAGGCCTAAAAGAGTCCAAAATTTTATAAACCGGTACCATAATTGTGTTTAAGTGGGTCAAAAACCACTGAATTGGCCTTAAAATGGACCGTATCGTTCTTAAACTACAACTAAAACACCCACATTGCCCTAAATAGGGCTGAACGGGTTTGAAAATTGGACGAACGTGTCAAAAATAGACCAAATCAGTTTTGAAACCCACTGAACCGGTTAAAAAATGGCTAAAATTTGTTCTAAAACTGAATGAACTGGTTTGAAAAGTCCTGAATCGGTCTGAAAATCAACTGAACCGGTCTGAATCGGTAAGAACCATTTTCATTTGAACTGAATCGGCTCCAAAAAATATGAACCGGTTCTGAATCCAATTGAATCGGTCTTAAACCGAATGAACCGGTTCGATTCTCTTCAGAATCGGTTTGACAAAAAAGAACCATATTTTTAAAATTTAAACTGCATGGATATGGGTCGGGTCCGACATGACCTGACCCGGATCCAAAAGAATTGTATTTTCAAAATTTAAACCGTATGGATACGGGTCGGGTCCTACATGAGCCGACCCGGATCCAAAAGAACCGTATTTTCAAATTTTAAACCATATGGATACAGGTCGGGTCATGTCGGACCCGACCCAGATCCGAAATGCTTACCGCAAGCGGTAGGTGGCAATTTTTTTTTTATTCTTATGACCTGGGTCCGACCGCCTACCGCGTGAGCGGTTTCAATGTTAGTCGTTTTTTTTTTTGTAAGATTCTTATGGATCCGGGTTGGGTCTTTCTTGACCTGACTTGGGTCCAACAACCTACCACGCGAGAGGTTTCCAGTTTGGGCAGCACAAGGAGTCGAGCCAACTCGGGCTCGACTCGAACTCGCTCGAAAAAGCTTGGCTCGAGCTCGACTCATTTATAAACGAGTCGAGTTCGAGCTGAAAGTTAGACTCGAGTCAATAAATGTGTCAAGTTCGAGTTGCAAGACCTCGACTCGTTTAAACTTGACTCGACTTGTTATATTAAATCAATTAATTTTGATAAACCGGTTCGCGAAACTGGTTCACCGGTTTAGGTTAAACACTTTTTTCTCTTGTCGGTCTTCACTCTTCCTTCTTCCTGTTCACTCTTCCTTCTTTCTGTCTGCTCTCTCTCTTGTTGTCTTCCCTCTTTCGTCAACCACAACAACCAAACGAGACGACCAGACCTCTTGCTATCTTCCAACTGCTCTCTTTATTTCGATGTTGCTGCCTTCTCTCGCCACTGCTGCCTCAGACCTTTTCCCTTCTCTCGCTGCTGTCTCATACACATCCGTCGTCCCTCTTGGCTCTCGCGTCTTGCTGCAGCCCCTGCTCCCGCCTTCACACCAGCTACCCTTCGGGCTTCCTTCCTTTTTCTCCTTGTTGTTCTTCTTCTCTATAGATCTATTGGTATGGATTTATGGCAAGTGATTTGTTTTCTTTTTTGGATTTTCTATAAATATGTTCATACAGATCTATCAGTGTGGTTTTTATCGATCTGTTGTATTTTCTGGTTATTGACCATCTTCATTTTTTGGTTTAGTTTGATGACTTTCTTGGTTATTAATGATGTTTTATTTTTACTGTTATTTGCTATGCTTGTATGGCTATCCACAATTTGTATGTTCCAAGTATCAGCGCCAAAAGGTTTTCTTGTTTGGGTATAACTATAATTAATTGAAGTGGTTCCTTTCTGTCTGCCACTTTTTTGGTATTGTTTAATGTTTTCCCTTTTCTTCACCATGACTGATATCTTGACAGTTTTATGAGTTCTTCTGGTTCTTCAATCTGGAATACCATCTATTCATCATCACATCTTATTCCCCGTCAATGTTAAATTTTCATGCACAATAAATGTAAAAGTGTCATGCAAGCGATTACTTTATTTTCTTTTTTATGTATTTTAGACTGTCTTCTTTGTTGATAAAAATAAATACTTGTCTAATATTTGTTGGTTTTTTTTTTCTCTAGTTCATGCACTTAATCTTCCTAGACCCGTTGTTGTTGATGTAAATTAGAAGTCTTGGTTGGGTCCCTATGTCTTTGTTTGGTCTCTTAAATGTAGTAAAATTTTCAACCCAGTGGCCATTTTCTGGATTCTTTCGATCTCTGTTAGAACCCAGTACACTTCATGACATTGTCTTCTCCAGAAAATGTTCACTTTGTTAAGCCAGGAAACTTCGTATTTGTTAAGACTTACAAGTTTGAAATTACATACTAAAGTTCATGTATTTTACGTTTGTTGGAAAATGCTTTCTCCTTGGGCATTCCCTCCTTTTGAAAGTCAAATTTTTGTTCCTTTTCTAGGACAAAATGAAATCTTTGGCAAAAGTTCTACACAAATTAGATATGAACCTCTTTGTTTGATGAAGTCAAAGTGCATGAGGTAAAATTTGGTAAATACCAACTTTTGTTTTGCCTGCAATCATACAGCTCCTCGGGGTTTTATCTACTATTTAGAAGAATGGGATTATTCCATCAATAAGTTATTATGTTGCACCTGGATTCACTATCTGTCCTTCAAGAAATTTGATACACCTTGTGACTTATGCTACTTGATAAGGTCTTCACCCTAGGCAATGACATTCTGATCACATAATGCATGGTTGGGTTAGCAATCTGTTTGTAACTTCTGTTTAATGGGATTATCGTCATCTATGTTGTTCAGTGAAAGGTTGTCAGGTTTAGTCTTCCATTTCCAATGGCAGACTGTATAACTCAAGGTCGTCATGGTTTTTCTTAATCTGTGTTTATTGAAAACTTGCAATAATTGGATTGAATTTGTCTTCTTATTTTTCAGTCCACTTCATAGTTATTGCTTGCCTGGACGTTTTGTGCTACAACAAATACAATTGAGGAACAAGGAGCCTTCTATTGAATTGATAAGGGAGCAGTTAGGATCAATGGCATTACCTTCATAACAACATTATCAACTGAATTTCTTTGGAACACAGTCAATATTGATTTTTTTTATGCTAACATTTTTATTTTGATATGCAAATATTGTAAGTTTCAAGTGACAGGATATCAGTTGTTTGAAGCTATTTGGAGTCTTGGCTATGTCATGTCAAAGCCTCCTCTATTTCCATATGAATGTTACAACCTACTTGCACTTATATTATTAACTATTAGTTGCTACATGCATCTCTCAAGTGAATGACATAAATTACATTGTTTCACCAAGTGTTTACATGCCCATCTACACACCAAAAGGGATGGAATTTGAAGCAATGGAATTGTTCAGCGGGATCTACTACCACATTTCTGGTAGAAGCGGAAAGGTAACTCGACCAGACAGGGATGAGAAATCACCTTTATATCTACAGAATGCATGTATATTATGTTGTGGAAGATGTTCAGCCAAAGGATAAATAATCAATATTGACTACAATTATTGCCATAAATTTTGTTAAATGAGTTAACGAGTTAACTTATGCCTAAACGAGTTAACACTAAAGAAGATCACGCCTAAACTAAACGAGTTAAAAGAGTTAAGCGAGTTGAGCTCGAGCTCGACTTTGTATAATTGAGTCGAGCTCGAGTTTGTGTTTGGGAGCTCGAGTCGAGTTCGAGCTCGAGCTCGGCTTGTGTGCTGCCCTATTTCCAGCATCGGTTCCACTCCATGGAGACGGTGCTCCTCCGCTGATGGCCATACCAGCGTCCATGGATGGTGACGTTGCGGCCTCCTTCCACCCTTTTCTAAACTTTCTTCATTCAAAATGTCTCCTTCCCTGTCTCTCTCTTTTTGCGGCTGCAACGGAAGCCCGATGGCTTCCATCGCCACGGCCCTTTTAAGAGGAGAAGATCTGAAAAGGAAGAACACACAAAGTTCATCCAAAAATTGTACAGATGCTTCAACAATTAATCCATAAAATCCAATGATTCAACAATAAATATAGGCTTGATACCAATTGATGGACATTTCCTCATGCATGTACAAACAAACGAATATGCCCTAAAACAGGATCTCGTTCATGCTAAATCACTGAATCAAAACTTTAACTATAGTGGAAGCGTACCTGAATCCATCTAAACAAATGGACGATCGGATTGCAGTATGATCTTCCAGGGTCTGTGCGTGAGCACATGCAGTTTCTGTCAGATAGGGAAGAGACAACCCTAGAAAGCACTGTTTCAACTCACTTTGCACGACCCCAGGGACCACTACCCTTTTACATTATGAGCAATTACAGATTCAACCCATCAAAGAATCTGTAATTGTGTATAGGTATATATGCATTATAAAAATACCTCATACCATATAAAATGACGTGATATCCCAAAACGCGATCACTTAGCTGGATATTTACATTAAGATAGCCATAATGTCTGAAATTACTCACTGACATATACCGGCCCACCAAATGATCCTTACAGTGCATTCTCAAGTTGTGGGTTTGAAAACATCACTCGCTGTATGGAACGCCTTGAAGCAAATCTATGCTGCTTATTCTCGGTCTCAAGTGCAATAATAATAGACAAGGTGGAGGCCAGCAGTCAAATAATAGAGGTCGAGTTACTTGCCAATACTGCAATAAGCTAAGGCACACTGCATACACATGTTTTCAGATCACTAAGCCCAATACCAAGGCTGATTCTGATGATACTTATCCAGGTCTATCAGGCAGCAACTCATGATAGTGATGATGGAAGTTGGGACTCGGGTGCCACACATCACATAACTAATAACCTGAATAATCTCTCTATCCATGCTCCATATTAAGGCAAAGATAACGTTTGTATGGCTGGAGGCTCAGGTCTGTCCATTTCACATATTGGTGACTCAGAATTTAGATTGTTTCAGTCTAAAATTCTTCTCAAAGATATGTTACATGCTCCAAATGTTACTAAGAATTTATTGTCTGTTAGTAGATTTGCCAGAGACAATGTCACACCCCGACCTTTTGACACTCAAAACATTTTTGTTTCTTTCTTTTAAACATCAAACATCGAGGCGTGACTACACAACAATTCAAAAAGACGATAAGTCAAACAATTCAAAACAATGGGGCAAACTTTCATTCATCTAACCATTTTGTTTCATACAAAACCACATCTATGTGTATAACCAAAAATGCCCCAACAATATGATTGATGTCTAACAAAAACATGACATCAACACAAATAAACCAAGACGCGCCGACACTAAACAAAACCCAAAACCTCCCCAGTAAGACGTGAGTGAAGCCATCTGCTCAACTTGCTGTCCCGGGTCCACCAAAACCTGAAAAGGAATTCTCTTAGTGCACGAACAAGTGTGGATATCTCTTTCGCATGTCCTCCTCAGGTTTCCATGTGCTTTCCTTCAATCCGTGGCACTGCCATTCCACTCTCACCAAAGGAATTCTCTTAGTGCGAAGCACTTGCTCTCTTCGATCTACAATTCTGATAGGTTTCTCTTCTATTGTTAAATCATCTTGCACTTGAATACCTTGAAAATCAATTACATGTGTCGGATCTGGTACGTACTTTCGAAGCATGGAAACATGAAAAACGTCATGAACATGACTCAAGTCAGGTGGTAGAGCCAATCTGTATGCCACCTCTCCAATCTTCTCTAATATCTCAAAAGGTCCTACGAACATCGGGCTCAACTTGCCCTTCACACCAAAACGAAAAACACCTCTAGTAGGGGAAATCTTCAAAAACACATGATGACCAACCTCAAAGGTCAACTCTCTACGACGAATGTCAGCATAGTTTTTCTGTCTACTCTGAGCAGTCAACAACTTTTTCCTTATCAATTGCACTTGGTCGGTGTAGTGTTGCAATACTAAAGGGTTTTCGATCTTGCCATCACCCAATTCGGCCCAACAAGCTGGCGATCTGCACGGCCTTCCATACAAAGCCTCAAAAGGTGCCATCCCAATACTAGAGTGGTAACTGTTGTTATATGCAAATTCTACCAATTTCACATGTTTGTCCCATTCTCCTTTTCACTCTAAGACACAAGCGCGCAACATGTCCTCTTAGGTCTAAATAGTCCTCTCTGATTGCCCATCAGTTTGGGGGTGAAACGCTGTGCTCAGCTTGAGCTTGGTACTCAGTGCCCTTTGCAATTGCCCCCAAAACCTAGAAGTAAAACGCGGATCTCGGTCCGAAATGTTAGACTTTGGCACTCCATGCAATCTTACTATCTCGCCAATATATAACTCTGCGAGACTTTCCAAAGACTGACTGATTCTTATAGGCAGAAAATGAGCGGACTTCGTTAGTCAATCAACAATCACCCATATGACATCATGTTGTCTTCTAGTGCGTGGCAAACTCACCACAAAATCCATCGTAATGTCTTCCCACTTCCACACTGGAATATCTATTCTCTGCAACAAACCTCCTGGGCGTTGATGCTCTGCTTTTACCTGTTGGCAAACTAAGCACTTTGCCACATATTCTGCAATTTCACGCTTCATTCCAGGCCACCAAAAATTCCTCTTCATATCCTGAAACATCTTTGTACTGCCAGGATGTATAGAAAACTTAGATTTGTGAGTTTCATCAAGCAACTGATGTTTCACCCCTTCATCCTTAGGAACCCACAATTTTTGTCGAAACCGTAATGAACCATCTTCATCTTGATGCCAAAGAGAATCTGTCTTCTTGCTTTCTTCCACGTTCTTAGCAAACTCTGGATCTTCCTTTTGCTTCATTACAAGTTCTTCCATCAAAGGATGCTGAATTAAGGCAGATCAAGCTGATCAAACAGATCTTCGATTCTTGGAAGCGGATACTTATTCTTGATGGTGACTTGATTCAACATACGATAATCTATGCACAAGCGCATTGTCCCATCTTTCTTCTTCACAAACAATACAGGTAATCCCCAGGGTGACACACTAGGTCGGATGAAGCCCTTGTTTAAGAGCTCTTGCAGTTGCTTCTTCAATTCTTTCGACTCTGCGGGTGCCATACGGTAGGGTGCCTTGGAAATGGGAGCGGTTCCTGGCAGCAACTCTATCTTGAATTCAACTTCTCGTGTTGGGGGAAAACTTGCCAGTTCTTTCGGGAACACATCGGAGTACTCACTCACAACTGCAACATCTTGCAACCTCACCGGTTCAGCCTCATTGGTCAAGACGTTGACCAAGAAAGTAACACTTCCATTTTCTATCAATCGTTTAGCCTTCAATGCAGACACCATTATCTTGTCAGTTCGACTAGCTTTGCGAGCATGAAATTCCACAGGCTGCATCTCATTAGTCAACCACTGTATTTGCTTCTTCCTGCAATCTATATTGGCATAATGCGCATATAACCAATCCATGCCCAAAATCGCATCAAACTCACTGAGATTTATAATCCCCAACTGTGCGGGTAAGTGATGTTGATGGATCTCCACGTCCACATCCGGTAGATACTCACTACACGACTCTTGAGCATGCATAGGACTAACAACTTTTAAAACATATGACATCTTTCTAGCCGACACTTCTAGGGAAGTAGCAAATCGACTAGATATAAAAGAATGGGTCGCCCCAGCATCAAATAACACTCTAGCAATATGAAAACCAACCAGTAAAGTACCTTCAATGAGGTCGTGTGCCTGAAGTTCCTCCACAGTAGTAGCATAGACACGTCCAACTGTCTGTCGCACGCTTGAAGGACCGGCCTCAGGCTTCTTCAAGTCTCTTTCTTTCTTCAACGGGCAATCTTTGATGAAATGTCCCATACCTCCGCAGTGCAAACAAGCCCCAGTCACCCGATAGCACGACTTCCCAGGGTGCGCACGAGAACAAGTGGGGCACATCGGTGAAGTCGGAGAGGCCACTGACCCCTGAGTGGTCTCACTGTGGCCTGGCTGTTCCGCCTGAATGTTCTGTCATCACGCCTTTCATAAGGCCTTGCCCTGCCTGTAATGTTGGTGTTTGACTGGAATACGCTCACCCTGAGTGTGCTGAGAAGTTTTCTTTTGATGATCCCTCTGAGTCCTAACCCAATCTTCTTCCATGCGTCTCACCATAGTGACTGCCTCGTCCAAGTTGTGAGGGCTGCTAGACATAACTCTGCCTCGAAGACCATCACGCAACCCATATACAAACTTGTCGGCTCTGGCCTCAGCGGTAGTGTAGAGGTGCGGGCAATATGCCTCCAGGTGTCGATACTTAGTAATATATTCCTCCAAGCTCAAATGGTTTTGCTGCAAGTCAAGAAACTCTCGCATTTTCTTATTTCTGGCCTGTACTGGGAAGTATGTGCTAAAGAACGAATCTCTGAACTGCCTCCAAGAGATCGTCTGTTGGTCTACAAACTGGATCTCTCGAGTCGATTTCCACCATATCTTGGCATCACCTTTAAGCATATACGAGCCAAAGTTCACTTTGTTGCCTCCTGGTACTTCCAGAACCTCAAATATACGCTCAATCTCTTCATTCCATTCTTCTGCCTAGTCTGGACTGCCATCTCCAGTAAAGACGGGCGGCTGCATCGACATAAAATGATGGAATGACACTGTTGTTGCCTTCTCCTTAGGTGGTGCGGTGGTGTCCCCAGTAGGAGATGCTTGGCTCATCTGGTTACCTGCCATCGATTGCACAATTGACGTCAATGTCTGCAACGTCGTCAGCAACAAAGCCTGCTGATCCACGGGTGGAGTCTGCCTCGGTGGGGTTTGGGCACCCACACTCGCCTAGGCATTCTGTTGCCCTGATGTGTTGTCCTCATGTGGGGTATGCGCGTCAGAATGAGCCGGACTTGGCTCCCTTTGTGCCTCAGTAGATGGCTCTACGCGCTTCTTACCCCTACGCTGGTATTCCATCTGTACACACAAGAACCTTTATTATAAAATCACGTCTAAGACTAAACTCACAAATCAATTCAAAGCGTGCCTTAGCACAAAGCTCAAAACATCGATTACATTATGTATTCATACTTGAAAAATCAAACTACAATAACAAAAAGTGCGTACCTGGGCAACACGGCTTCACAGATGGGCTTTAACTCACATCCCTATTGGGGTTTACCATGGCTCTGATACCAAAACTGTCACACCCCGACCTTTTGACACTCAAAACATTTTTTTTCTTTCTTTTAAACATCAAACATCGAGGCGTGACTACACAACAATTCAAAAAGACGATGAACCAAACAATTCAAAACAATGGGGCGAACTTTCATTCATGTAACCATTTTGTTTCATACAAAACCACATCTATGTGTATAACCAAAAATGCCCCAACAATATGATTGATGTCTAACAAAAACATGACATCAACACAAATAAACCAAGACGCGCCGGCACTAAACAAAACCCAAAACCTCCCCAGTAAGACGTGAGTGAAGCTATCTGCTCAACCTGCTGTCCCGGGTCCACCAAAACCTGAAAAGGAAAACAACTGAAGGCTTAGCCAAGAAAATACCACCCCTTTCAGGTAAGATTTAAATAAAGATAAATATCAAGATCATATTTCATCATGTTGTGTCAAGTGCGACACACAAAGGCCTCTCAATGGCCATAGTCATTACCTTTTCCAATCACACGCAAGCATACATGAACATTTCACTTGCATTTGCAAACACAACAATTACATTCACTTCAAACGCATACAATCAATCACATTCAATACATTCTCTTTAACTTCAGTATATTACAGTTCCTGTGGGTGCAAACACAGGCACGTGCACACCATGGGCGGCCTACAGCCGAGAGACAACCCCCGTGGTGGCTTATAATAGTATGGATCCATTTCATCCGCTGCAGCGGTAGAGCACTTATCCATGGATGTGTGAATTCCAAGAAGAGATACTCAGCCTTCCTTAGGACACCCAGGTTGGGAAGGAGAGAGCCCACGCTCCATGCACAACACACAACAGTACCTTGGGGCCTTGCACTGCCTGCGCTCCGAACAGGCAAGACCAGTGGCAAAACCAAGAGGGGACGTCTCCCAATCACATAGCCACATCCCACTGGCCTCTCATCTTTTAATCATTCTTTATTAACATTAGATTAACACATTCACAATTGACTGGCTAGCTCATGAGGTTGGTGCACTCTACGTGTGCACCCACACCTCCAATTGCCTCCACATGAGGTCTACACATACAGTAACAGTCATTGTTAGTCGTCATACAGTACGGGTACAACTACCCTCTATTTCATCTATTTGCATCATTGCCCATGGCAATGCACATGCAACAACACACACATTCATATCAATCATAACATCAATCCTCACATAAATCACATCTTTGAAAAACTTAGCCAATCCACAGAGAGTAGTCTCGATCTTCGGTTGGATCGTAGCTGTCCTATGCAGTTATCATTCTATGATGCTTTCTAATGCATAATTGGGGTCGAGGAGACACTCGACTCGATACCCCGCCTCATCTGTCCTAAACAGTTAGCAATTCTAGCATGCATATGCAAAAGCGTAGTATTTTCAAAACAAACTACTAATAACCTTTCAAAACCATTCATATTATCATGCAACCATACATGTACTCATTCACAAGGCATTCAATCATTTCACATTACAATCCTAGGACCCCGTGATCCTAGGAACACACAATCACACAGTTGCTCAGGCATGGATTTGCCTGGAATGTCGCCATACCTGTGGTGCGCTCACAAAACTCTTCAAAACTCCTCGAACTACGAACTCAAGGTCGACGGGACCTGCCCGGTGCACCTGCAACATAAACAAGAATAAGATTTCTACTAGATATTTACACAATTCAAACAAATACGAACAAATACAAAATAAAATCTTTGAGGCACGTGTCATTGCGTCAAGAGGGTGTCGACGGGTAGTGCCGACCAACGAGCTCTCCAATAGGCCTCCTCCTTACATCTTGACGCCGCCTCGAACTATCAACCCTCAACCATCAATTAACCCATCACTAACTCCTTCCTCAACTTTCTTTGTCTTTAAATCAATGCGTCACCCCCAAAGGCACAACTAATTTACTTACTCTTTCCCTATATAACTTCAAGACACCCATTCACAAGAACGTGTGCCATGCGCCCACTAAAACGGTCATAAATTTTCCTCTCAACCACACAATCTCTACCATGCTTCCCTAATGCTTCGAGAATTCATCCATCATGCTTAAATAATCATTATAGGCACGAATCAATGCTTCCCAACATACTTCTAAGCTTTCCCCCAAAAACAAGATCACTAACATGCTTTCCAAAATCATCAATTCCAAGCTCTAACATGCTCAAACAATAATTATACATGCTCTAGAGGGTAATATTCATCAATTTAAGCTTAATTATACCTTGCTCACCCCAAAACGAGTGTCCAAACTGCTGTAATCCTCCCGGCAGCCACCTCAAGCCTTCGATCGATCTTCAAACAGCCAAAAATCACTGTCGTCAACACCTCCCAAGCCTCATACTCGCTGTTATGAGGGGAAAGACAAGTCTTCAAGCTGGAACCCTAACAAACCAAGCTGAAAACAGTGAGGGAGTGCTCGCTTGGGACAAAGGGGAAAAACAATTAGAGAAAATGGGGAGAACTAGCTCCCTTAGGGCACGAGGCAAGGGAAGAGAGAGAGAGAGAGATTCGGACATAAAAAGGGCAATGAGGGGAGAGGACGGGAGAGAAGAGAGAGTCGGTGGGAGAGTGAGGAGAGGGGTCGTGTGGTAGGGAGCTAGCGGAAAGGGGAAAGAGAGTGGCGAGAGAGAGAGGAAGAAGGGGGGAACGTGCGGCAGGAAAGGGGGAAGAGGTGCTGTGGAAGGAGGGAGAGGCAGCGTGGGAGGGAGGAGAAGAAGCAGACAGAGAGGGCGGGAGAGGGAGCTTACCCACGCAGCCGCCGTCGCCACCGCCGCCGCTGCCGTCGTCGTCGCCGGACCAGCCACCGCCTGTGCCACTGTCGTCTCCTTCTTCCCTGCACCGGTCGTGAACACCCAGATGATAGGCGAGAGAAAAGAGGAAAAGGCGAGGGAGAAGAGCCCTCGCATCGGGCTCTCTCACGCCACGGGTTCGGGTCCGGGTCTGGACTCGATCCGCCTCACCTGCAAAACCGAGCGCTAGAGACAACCATCTTTTCTTTGAGTTCCACCCTGACTTCTTTTGTGTGAAGGATAAAAAAAAACATGCATTGAGATTGCATGAGGTGCGAGTCACATTGGTCATTACCGACTTCGAATGCATGATCAAGGAAAGGAAACATGCATTGGAGAGAGGACGTCCATTGAGCAGTGGCACGAGCGGTTTGGGTATTTAGCTTTTAGCGTCTTTCAGCAAGCTATTTATAACACCCCAGAAGTTTAGTCTTGTACAGAAGATTATGAGGGATCTTCAAGGGCTTATAAAGGGAGGTCATTAATGATATAATTGTCCTGGTTCTTAGCCTTTTTGGGGTTGAAACCGAAACTGCGAGGGGCGGGGTTGGGATCCGCCGAACCAGGGCCCGAGCCCTGGGCTATTAGGAAATTTGATTTACCTTATTTTCAGCAATTAAATTTGAATAAACTTTGTGTTGCTTGCCAGCAAGGGTAAAAGTCAAATTGCCTTTTTATGAGTCTCAAGACAGTTTTTCTCAGCCATTAGAACTGGTTTATTCTGATGTTTGAGGCTCATCTCCAGTCTTTAGCAATGATAGATATAGATATTATGTGATTTTTGTTAAATGTGCTTGCCCACAAATTTGATGTTGCTGATATCCTTCTTGTATTTAAAAATAGAGTTGAAAATATATTTGAAAGGAGAATTAAGTATTTTCAAAGTGATGGAGGTGAAGAGTATAAGACATTAGAATCCTTCTTAAAGAAGCATGGTATTTCACATCGTATCTCATGCCCACACTCGCACGAGTAAGATGGCTATGCTGAATGATGTCATCGCCATGTTATTGATACGGGCTCATGCTTACTTGCTCAGCCTGGCATTTCAAATATGTATTGGAGCTATGCATTCGGATGCCGACCACTATTCTTAAACAAAAGTCACCATATGAGGCCTTTATTTAATAAATGCTTGTTTTCCCTGCCTTAGACCCCATAGAAACCATAAATTAGACTTCAAATTGGCTACACATATTTTTCTTGGGTACAATCCTAACCATAAAGGATATATTTGCCTCAATACTGTCAATCCCAAAATTATTATCTCTGGAGACATTATATTTGATGAGACAAATTTTCCGTTCAAAAACCATCTACCACCAAAAATATCATATTCTCCTAGCCCAAGGACTAATATACCTATACCACTCATCTCTCTTGAAAAATCATAACCTTCCATCTCTAGAGAAAATTCTTTTAGAGTTAATGTGACATATATACCCACATCACCTAAGGAACCACCTCCTCAATCTGCGCGTCACCTCTCCCATCTTCACCAACTTCTATTGTGGCTCCTCCACTAAAAAGTCACACATGATTACCCTGTCACAAGATGGAACTAGAATTCCTAAACTTTACATCGCCACTGCTCATCCATTGCCATTGGCCAACTTTTCCGATCTTTTAGCTGACCAAGAACCTATAAACTATAATCAGGCCAGTCAAAGTCCCCATTGGTGACAAGCTATGGATGCTGAAACAATAAGACTTGGATTTTGGAACCACCATAGGTGGGACAGCATATTATTGGTTGTAAATGGGTATTCAAACTCAAAATAAGGTTACTAGGTTAGATGGTAGCATTGAACGGTATAAAGCTCGCCTCATAATTAAGGAATATAGCCAAGAAGAAGGCATGGACTATTCTTATACTTTTAACCCAGTTGTAAAGCCCACTACTATTCATACTGTATTATCTATTGCCATTAGCAAGCAATGGGAACTTAGAGAGTTAGATGTCGACAACACGTTCCTTCATGGCACACTTGATGAGACTGTGTACATGTGCCAACCTCTAGGATATGAAAGTAAGGAACATCCTCAGTATGTTTGTCAGCTACATAAAGCCTCCTATGGGCTCAAGCAGGCGCCGCGCGCTTGGTATCATAAGTTGAACAATACTTTACTCTTTTTGGGCTTCAAAAGCTCAACTATTGAAACCTCTTTCTTCATTTCACATCACGGACCCGATTCCATATTTATTTTAGTTTATGTCCATGACATTATTATTACTGGGTCTTTCTCATGTGAAGTGAAAGAAGTCATTAATCACCTCCATCATCAATTCGCTTTGAAGGATCTTGGCAATCTACATTATTTTTTTTAAATATCTGTGTCTCCACAAGCTAGTGGCATATTGCTTTATCAACATAAGTATTCTTATGACATCCTTCTCCGTGATGGAATGGTTGGAGACAAACCCATCGCGACCCCTATGTCATGCTCGACACCTCTTCGTGCATGCATGGGAAACAACTTTGACGATGTCACCTTATATAGGCAACTTGTAGGCTCCTTACAATATGCCACCATTACACACCCAGACTTGTCTTTTGCCGTCCACAACTGCAGCCAATTCATGCAATGCCTAGCTAAACTTGGGCATCGGGCCAGCCTGGCCGATAAGAGTCCGGCTCAGGTTGGCCGAACACCCAAAACCCAAGGCTGGGCCTGGGCCTGATACCCGAGCCCGGACCTAGTCCAGCCTGCTTCGATTTAAAAAAAGAATAAAATAAATTTTGTTAATATAAAATATATTTTTAATAATAAAATATATATTATTGTTAAATAAAAATAAGAAAAAATATTAATCAGGCCGAGTACCGGGTACCCGTCCGTTGCCCAAGCTTATGCCCAACTATTGATCATTGAAACACATTTTGCGTCATCTTAAGCATACTCTTCATTATGGGCTACTCATTCAACCATCTGCAAATTTCTCTCTACAAGCTTATAGTGATGCTGATTGGGCAGGAAACTTGGATGATAGAAAGTCTATTGGAGGCTATGCTATATTCCTCGGCCCTAGCCTCCTCTCATAGAGCTCTAAAAAGCAACCTACTGTCACACGTTCAAGCTCAAAAGCTAAATATTGTGTCATGCCTCCGCGGAACTTATCTGGTTACAATATTTACTCAAGGAGCTGCATCTTCCCTTTCATCCGTCCCCTACCTTGTGGTGTGATAATTGAAGTGTTGTGTTCATGTCTACACACCCTGTTTTCCACCAACGCAGCAAGCACATTGAAATTGATATTCACTTTGTAAGTGATCGGATTGCAAAGGGCCAACTTCAAGTTCACCATACCGCATCTTCTCATTAGCTTGCAGATATTTTTACAAAACCCCTTGCTGTTGATCTCTTTGAGGTGTTAAGATCCAAACGCCAAGTCCTCCCTGGACCTCTACGTTTGAGGGGGAATATTAAAGTATACAATGCTGCAATCGGTAACCACCCTGGATCCAAGAAAAAAAGGTTTGAATTTCCTCCAGTTGGTAGCAATGAGATAAAGACGTTGGAGAAACGCCAAGAATTACAAGATCACCTCCTATAACGATGCCTAAAATAAATATGAAAGGAGAATATAGAGATGGGCTGGCATGTGACAAATCTGGAAGTAAACCTTATATTTTTAAAAGAGATAATGATGAGCATGTAACAGCTTGTAATATGAGGGAGATAAAACGGCCTCTCATGACTGTGGTTCAGTGGTTGACATAGTGAATGTAAAAGTCCATTCATTCGTGAATGTAGGCAAGGTTATGCCAAACTACGTTAAACCCTTTTCTTTTTTATTTTAGTTTTCTTGTTTAACTTTGACGGGTTGCCCTCCCTCTCACTCAAAAAACAACAATGATAATATTAGCCTGGCCGCCATACGGGGATGTGAATGAATCAGATTAGAACTGGACATACCATTATCTGACTTTGGATGATGACAGTCAAATTCCAATTTGAAGTATAATACAAATGAAAACAAGGGTATACTATATCTGAATGTGATCCGAATCTCATTTTTATTTTCACCTTTTGAATCTAATTTGAAGTTCAGAAATAACTTATAAATATACAACAAAACCTAAAGAACATTATAATATGTTGAAGACCAAAGCACATTGATAACCAATACATAAATTCATTTGAAATTGAACCCGAATCTAAATCGAAATATGAATCTGATCATACATTTCTTTAAAACCAAATCTAAATTGGAATGCAATTGGATGTCATTTTTAAAATTTGAATATGATCTGATTTCTTAATGGCATGTTAATTTTTTTTTTTTTTTAATGGAATCCAATCCATTGGCATCCCTATAGTCATAGTGAGTGCTTAGAAAGCCAAGCTTGAAATTTGTTTGTTCACTATCATTATTTTACTAGTTTGCATAGTATACAGAAGTGTGCTGATTTAGGGTTTAAAACCCTTTCAGTGGGGCAACACCGCCAGCACCCACTTGGCTAGGGCAATGGAACTTAAAACCTTTAATTGAATGAAGGCGGACAAGAGTTCCAAAGAGTTCAACCTCAACCATCTCTTGGTACATAATTTGGCATTGGTCTCCTCCTTCCTCAGTCCCCCCTTCTGATAATTGGCCTCTGACCAACCGACTACCGTTGGCGCGAGGTGAGAGCGAGAGGGAAGAGAGGCGATGGTGAGCAACAGGCAGAAGGTGGCGCGCAGGCGTTTCAGAGAGGAACATGACGGAGGAGGAGGAGGAGAAACGCCTCTTCTTCTTAGGCCCACAGCTGGAGATGGTGGCACCAAGAAGAAGAAGCGGAAGAATGAGAAGAAAGGGGAAGGAAGGGACTCGGCGAAAGATGGACGGCCCGCGAAGTTCATGAAGCAATCCAACGGTCTTAAGAAGCATCCTCTCAGGGTTCCCGGGATGAAGCCAGGGGAGAGCTGCTTCATCTGCAAGGGGAAAGACCACGTAGCGAAGAACTGCCCTACCAAGGCTACGTGGGACAAGAATAAGGTGCGCAGCCTGTCTCTTTTAGGTTTTTCTGTTTTAACTGGTTGTCTCGCCTCTTCCTCGTCGTCTTGATTTATAAGTTGCATTGTTCTCTCAAGCTTGAAAACATTGTCTGTCTTACTGAGACAGTGCAGCAGAATATAGTCTGATGAGTTGTTATCGGTAGCATAATTTTGACTGATTTTGATACTGTTGGCTGCGACGGATTCTGATCGTGCACGACACGCGTTTGATTTGGTCGGTTTGGTACCTCATGGCTGGATTTGCATTAATTAAACCGTCAAATGTACAACTTAGCAATTGATGATTTATTCAAGCAAGTCATGGAAACGAGATGAAAAGATATGAAATGTTGTCATTGGATGAAGAAGAAAAGAACATTATCATAGAGCAAAAGGGATTTCTGTTAGGTGGCTTAGAAGTTAGAAGTTATAAGGCTACACCCGCATTTGATGTTCGCATGCATCGTGACACAAAGGGAGAGACGCAATTTATATAGTTTTGGAGCTTTGGCTCTTAACCCATGTTCATTACACAAAGGTTGTCATGTTTTTCCTATGATTTCAAGGATCAGTGTTTTGCATAATTATAACTAATACGGTATGTGGATATGGACCCTGTGCTGCTTATGTGACCGATGAAAGCCGAAAGGACCATTAATTCTTGTTTACCAACCGCATATTGTTTGAAAAAATCCATGCTGTATGCATGCGAGATGTGAATATGCATCTTTGCTGCTTATATGAGCAATGAAATGACCATTTCACCAACCACGTTTAGTATAACATAATCACATATTGTCTAACCAAATCAGATTGTCTGCTTATATATTCCTCACATAACTCCATTTCATGATGGTTCTGCCTCCAAACTTTTGCTCTTTAGCATCTTTTTCTAACCATCTGACCAAATCAAATTGTCTCATTTCGCATTCCCTAAACAACTCCATCGCGTGATGATTCTTCCCTCAATATCTTTGTTCTTTAGCATCTTGGTGTAACCTTCTCTTTAGAAGGTTTTGTTAGGCTCTCATCGATTCTGAATGAAGTGGGCGTAGCAGCTGCATCTTACCCAAGGTTTTGAGGAATAATTGGGCTTGTATTTATGATTCCTACCACGTTATGGTTATACTGCTCTAAGTCTTAAGATATTGCCCCTCCCTGCCTTTATCTAAAAATAGGACCTACCAGCTTTACGATAAAAGGGTTGAGCCAGATATGAGCAAACCTCTTTCCAGACTACACTGATGCAGTTATAAAAGCTGGCTTCTTCGAAATTTCTGATCCAGCTTCCTCTCTCTCTCTCTCTCTCTCTCTCTCTCTCACACACACACACACACACACACACACACACACAGACGTATAAATGTAGCATTTTAAAATAACTAAAGATCTAAGAAAAGTGAGAAGGTTAGATATCCATCACATGTATCAAGATTAGATTCCCCAATCAATTGGTTCATCTTGCATTTGCTACTATCAGAATATATTGAACGATAAGTATGCCAACCTTAGCATCTTTTCTTGTCTTTTTTTTGGTTTGGGGGGGTGGTTAGCGGTGTGGAGGTGTAGAAGTGATTGGGTCCATTACCATTTGAGTCACTAGGAAACAGCTATTGCTAGTCTGCTTCGTTTTTTCATCTCTTGTCGCTAGGGGTTTTGCACAAATGAGATGGGAAGAAAAGAACTGTAGAAAACATAGAATGCTTGGAACTCTTTCGTCACTTGTGCCTATGTGACATAGACACGTACATAGATATAGACATGAGGTGCCGACCAATAGATAGACATGCTTGGTGCAAGTGCAACACAAGATCTTGTAAAACTAGTACTTGAAATTATAGTAGTGTAATTTCACGAGATACGTGCCTACATTTATTTGTTCAAGGCCAACATGTGACAATTATTTAGAAAATAATATGGTTAATGATAAATGTTGGCCAAAGAGTAAGCATATATAAAATTAGAAAACAAGGTTACAGGAAGAACAAAAGAAAGCTCATGGCAAGGTACTGAGTCTGCTGACCATCTTCGACATGGCCTTTGACTATAATCATGAAGTACAATGGTGCATTTGGTGTTAGGTTTACACATAAACATGAACTTGATCTTTGGTGCAAATTATGATAGTTTTTTGTTGGTTAGTCTTGACTTTATGAAACTTTGCACCCTATTAATTTTGATGTTCAAATCTAGTGTTGCAGAACTAATATTATAAAACCTTTTTCATTCACGAATCATATATGCTTTTCATTGTGAATATTGCAGATCTGTTTGCTTTGTCGGCATAGGGGCCACAGTCTTAAGAACTGCCCGAAGTTCTATGGAGATAAAGAGAAGAAATGCTATAATTGTGGTGGAATTGGGCATTCCCTTTCCAAATGTCCGATGCCTCTTCAGGATGGTAATTCTTTTGCCATGAACACAGCATGAATGCATCAATTTGCTTAATATGCATGTTGATTTGCACTTCAACACGTATGTGGTGAATCTTGACTCAATTGCATATCATAGTCTCGTATGTGTTGTCAATTCCGTTTTTTGTGAGTGAATTGTGTTTACACTTTGCTTTGTGTTTTTCTATTTTCATTTCATATTGATTGAGCAGATTGCTGCTTTATAAATGTAGGGGGAACTAAATTTGCTGAGTGCTTTATATGCAAGATGGAAGGCCACTTGAGTAAGAATTGTCCAGATAACAAGCATGGAATTTATCCAAAGGTATAATTTCTTTTACTGCTTACTTTTCATTTAATTTTTTAATTATCCTTCAGTCAATTCATGGTAAATATTTAGATTTGGCACATGCCCTTTGCAATTTTCATTATCCATTGTTGTTTTACATTTTGAACATTTCTGTGTATAATGTAATAAGTGTACATGAGATGTTGCTGGATTATAGGTCCGATTGTTTACCAGATAACTAGCAAATGAGATGTGCCATGGTAGAACTCTGACGTGGGGTTGTCATTTTGCTATGGGTGACAGTTTCAAAGTTCAAGATTTTGTGTTGTAGCTATTTCTTTAATTGTCTGTTTCTCCAAAGATTGAGACAGAGCTTTCATTATTTGTCGTGGTTGAGGTAGGAGGGCTCATCATTCTTGTTTGTGTTCGGACATTTTGCTAATATGATCCTTTGATCAGGCTCTGAAAATACATGAACTGATGAAAGTGAACCTATTTTTACCAAAATTTGTCCAGATCATAATAGCTTGTGAATATGCATGCCAAGATTATTTATCCAAATTCTTTAAGGTCTTGTGCATGAACCAACTGGATTTGCACTCAAATGCTAATGCCAGTTTTGCTTGTTCAAATATTTAAATATTTCAGAATGAAGAGTATTTGTTCTATTTTGTGTAGGGTGGCTGCTGTAAAGTTTGCGGTGGTCTCACACATCTAGCTAAAGATTGTCCAAGCAAGCACAACAAAAGCACCATTATTCATTCAGGAACAGATCAGACATGTGAGTTTCATTAGTTCAGCATGTAACTTTACTAGCAAATTTTATTTATATATAGATGTTTCTTTTACTTCATACACTGTTTTCCATTTTCTGCACCTGTGGACCAGGAAGGATGAGAAAAGAAGCTTCCTTGGACCTAAATAGTTATTGTTTTTTCCTAACAAAGACTTCCTAACCATTAATATTATCATGTGTCGACAGCAAATGGATTTGCAAACTTCACACAAGCAAGAAAAATAATTTTCAGCAGTGGAGATGATTTAGAAGATGATTTCACGGTGGAGGAACCCCAACAGAAGGAACCTAATCCTAAGGAAATTCCGTCTTCCTCCAGTGTTGGTGACCATGCAAATGCTAAGAAGAAACAAGGACCTAAAGTTGTCCTGTTTACGAGGTGATGATGACATGTAATTTACCAGTTACTCTTTTTATATATTATAGAGCTAGAAGCTGTTTGTTGCATGCTTGTTCAATGGCCAGCTGGCATTCAGCCGATCATTGCTTCTTGAAAGTTTTGGCGGGAATGGAAAACTGATGCGAACAAGTGCTTTAGCTGTCAAGCAGTAACTAAAGGAGAACGCATCAAATATGTGAGTCTAACTGTGTTGTTGGCAATGCTATGTTTCTTGGTATTTGTTTTTTTTTTCCTTTTTGTGGATATTGGTAAAATGGGCGGTTCAGGGAGTGTTTTTAATTGATGATTGCATTTAAGCAGCTTTGGTCGACAACTGGTATCAGGATGGACTGACATAGAAGGCAGGCAAAGCATGTGGATGAGTCAGAAACGTTCATATAGTCTGATGCAAGGGTGGTTATCTTGTTCCTTAATCCAATATAAGACGACTTTTTTTTTTTCTGGACATTCATTCTTCACACTGTGACATGACGGTCCACGTCAATAACCCAACTTGGGGTTGGGATCGTACCCGAAGCTAAAGCCTCACACCCTACTCCTGGGTTCAAGGCCTGCTTTGGGACTTAGGTGGCTGCGGCGCCATCGTTTGCAGTACATGAGAGTAGTACCTACTAGAATCAAACTGACAATGCACTGTTTACACGTCAACCGGCTTGACCAGTTATGCTATGTTTGTTGGGGCCAATAACCCAATGGAGAATGGAGATTTCCTGCACAATCCTTAGTTGGCACAAGTATGAATGAGCTAGTGCTGATGGCAGCTGGTCACAGTCCAAACTTTTCTAAGGATAGAGCTCATGTTTTTGGGGCATTTACTTTGGATACTGGGACTTCACATAGAACTGCAGGTAAGACTTGTTAAACTAGGGAAATAAATCTCTCCACCTTGTCTAGTTTTTCTATTTCTGGTTTATTAGGAGTATTTCATTCTATCGCTAAAATAAGAGCTGAAGCTTCCACTCAGCCCCTTGTTCCATTAGGTCCATGGTCTGTTTTCGGTACTTTGAGGTGCTGCCCATGTCATGCTTCAACTTGTGCATCAGTGGGAGGTTTTTTTTTGTTTTTTTTGTTTTTTTTTTTTGCAGCACAGAAAGTGGACACAGAAACTGGTCGCTTATTAGTTCTTGTCCCCATTGTTGTGGCAACCCCCTCAAGACTAAACTTGGTTTCTCCATTTAGGAAAGAGAATTGAAACCTTCCAGCTCAAAATCCAACAAATCTAAGATCATTTTATTGTTGAACACGAAGACGTGAAAATGAAGATACCAAAGAATTGAAGGATGGATGCTAATCCATACCTCACTAGCTTTCTCATGCACCTTTGAACCTTTCTGTTGTGTTTGACTTCCGGATGTAATGGGATTACTGATATGATGCATATGCATATCGGCATAGATATTAGGTTTTAAGGATTCTAATGGGATCAGAGGTCAAATATTTTACAACATCAAGAAAAAGCAGACGAAGCGCTTTTAGAAGCTAGTCCGAAGCCATCAGGGTTTAAAAAAATCAAAACTTAAAAGAACTTTCCATGTTTGTTGGCTTTAAGTGGCCATTTTGCAATGACTTCTCAAGTTAATGCAGATCCACCTTTATAACAAATGTGTATAACAAATGGGTCTGGTTTTGACTAGGACTAACGCACCTTGTTCCATGGTCAACCATTATCCTTTTGGACTATATGAAGGAAATGGCATTTAAAAATCAGGTCTGCTTTTCTAGACTGGTTTGACTCTCTCTCTCTCTCCCTCTCCATGGTTAAAATTTAAAAATTTGTCGCTGAAAGAAATCGCTAAAGGATTAGCAATGGTTTACCTTGGTGCGAGGGGATCCCTCATGGCTGGAGGGATCAAACCCCTATACATATATGGCTATTTCTGGCTGTTCCGATGCCTCTAGCCATCGGGCTACGTGTGTGAGAGGCCAGACGGTCGGATGGTCAGGTTTACACACACACAAATATATATATATATATATATTTAGAGAGAGAGAGAGAGAGAGAGAGAGAGAGAGAGAGAGAGAGAGAGAGAGAGAGAGAGAGAGAGAGAGAGAGAGAGAGAGAGAAGAGGAAGAAGAATTGAAATCAATTGACTCCCAAATTACAAAATAATGAATAACTATTAGTAACAATTTATTGTGTAACAAGTGTTTATGGTGCTTTTAACAGTGGGTAATAATTAACCACAAAATTTAAATATTTTGTCATTGGACAACAGCCTATATATATATATATATATATATATATATATATATATATATATATATATATATATATATATATATATATATATATATATATATATATATATAACCTTCTCTTGAAATTCTTGAAATTGCAACATTTAGGACTTAAGAATGAAAACTTTATCTTACAATAATGCGTTTTCTTCTTTTAGGGCATGTGTGACTCTTGGTGTTAGAGGACAAACCAAAGTAAGAATTGACACCAATTCCATTATTCATACTCGACTTTGTCTCCTCTGTCCCATCACCTTGAAGTAGACATCATTACTTTTAAATGTATCTTGCGTCCCTTCGGGCAATGTTTTGAGTTGTTTTTTCAGTTGATCCTATAAATATAATAAAATATATCATAAATAATGTAATTGTTAACAATTGCTAAGATAGAAGAATACACATATTTGATCGACACTTACAATGACACTATCAGTTTTCGGGTTTGAATAGTCTGGGTTCATACTAGTGCTAATAGCAATGAACAACTTAGTGCATGATGACGGCTTTGAACTTTTCCCAAACTGTATATTACAACACAAGTTATAAATTAATATATTTAGTCATAGAATACATGAACACATAAAACATTTACCTCATTTTTCTTAGAACATGCAAAACTCTACATGTCTGTTGTATGCAAATATTTTATTGAGCACGTGTTTGTGCATTTTTTTGCTAATTTCCTAAAACACGAAAACACATATATTTTGTATGTTGTCCTTACATTAAAAACTCATTAATATATGAAATATATACATACTTTCCTCCAGCTATGATTCCATCTTGTATGTACATGGAATAACATGTCTTCTCCTATATGTAGTCATCTATAATGCAAACAACATATCAATACATCATATTCAACTATTCAAATAAAATAGCAACAGCAAATGAAGAGATATACAGAATGAAATAACAAAATTGAACTATACAATGCAAGGTCATAAAAAGATATAATTATATCAGTCATTAACCAATATTGCATAATATGTAATGCTTTTAATAGGGCAAAGTAAACAAAATTCCTTTTTTTTTTTCAATTATATCTGAGTCATTCCTCTATATCTTTGTTAAAAGTCATATTATCTAACAATTCTGACCCTGCAATCATTTACCTTGGAGCTGATCTCAATTTCCACTTTATCATCAAATATATGTTTGTTTTTTGTTTTTTTTATATATCTATAAATTAAAGGTAACTAACGACAATAACTCATATAACACATCTATGCTTTAATTTGTAACTACGTGTACCTTTTTATATGAATATCCTAAAAAATCATGTATGATCTACAGTAAAGCTGCACATGGTCGTCTATAAAAGTCAAACGCACATACTCATTTAGTCTATAATAGATTCACTTCATCAGCCAATGGTTATAGGTAGATATTAATTCCAATTGCATTTGGAGTTATTGGTCCTGATATAATAAATGATAACAACATATAGGATTGCTTCATGGATATCAAAAGTGACAAATTTCATATTACTAGTAAAACAAGTCATATATTATGGGTTGAACTCAATTTTTCAAATGAGTTAAAGCCATAAATATCTAAATCAAAACATACATTTCGAGATTCTAATAAAGATGATGAGTGCATCTTATCAAAACTCTTCCATGCCATATCATCTAGTAGGTATCTTAAGATTTCATTGTTTACACATTAACCACTATACCATGTCATATGTTTTGCAACTTGAGTTATTATAAACATTATCTTGTAAAGGAAAAATATAGTGAAACCTCTATTTGGTAGTTCTGATGCTTATTGGCCTTTGTCCTCCTAAATTCATCATCATATTTTTTTCATCCGCACTTATCATATTCATTACATATATCTTTCATTGCCTTTTGCATTCCTGAAAAACGTAGAAATATTTGACACACGTCAATTTTTTAGCAACAGATTTTTCTTTACACCTGCCCGCGTCCTGAAGCAAACTCAGGCGATTTCCACGAGTGTGAGGGCGCGACGCGCGACTGTTAGGTGTTCAGGCTCCCGTCTCCACCTGACTGTCGCTCGCTTCTGCCCTGGACGCGATTTCCTCTCTACTACTCTCTCTCTCTCTTCTCTCATTCTCCTCTCTTCCTCGCGTCTGAACCAGCAATTGATCGAGTTGAATAGGTCCTCGCTTCTGCTTCCTCTCTCTGGTAAATTTCTGTGTCCATTTTGGATTTAACCATGAATCCCATGGCACACCCATTTCCGCATTCATTTTGATTTCTCGGATCGAATTCGAGAAGATAGATCTAATTCAAACCAAATCTCTCTCTCTCTCTCTCTCGCGATTCACTTATGCCATCGCAGCTTTCAATCTCGAGCGTACTGGAGATAGTTTTCTAGCTTCAGGTGTTTCCGGTTTTGGCGCTTGTTGATTGGATGTAGTGATTTTGGTGATCGATATCACCACGATATTGTTCACCTGCAATCACAATTGCGTTGTTTCTTCCGTTTCCACGCTAATCTTAGTTCCTGAAACAACAACTTAGAGTCACAGACGCAATCTTCCTGTCAATTTTTTTGAGTTGGAATCCACTGAATTTCCCGTTTGTTTTCTTCATGGTTTCCTACAACAAAGGCGTCCTCGTGTTGGCCTTCCGATTGCTTTGGGATGGGGACTGCCTCGCGCACTGTCGCTGGCGAAGGGGTCCAGTTGTGCGTCTTTGACTCGAGAAGAGGACACCGCGAAGGCGATGAGCATGATAAGATTCTCTTTTTCTTTCCAGCTGACTGCACTCTTCCAACTCAGCTTTCCGTTGTGGGGCTCAGCGATGGGCTCATCACGTTCACAAGGTAATTGGCGTTCTCTCTCTATCTCTCTCTTTCTTTCTCTCTCGTATAATATAAACTGTTTGTCTCTGTTAAGCAATCGGAGTAGATCTTGCCGTGCCTTTTCAGTTTTCATTATTGTGGCTTTGTCTTACTGCTCATCGGTCATCTATTATTTCTTCTAATCTTTTTCTGGTAAAACATTTCATGTCAAACCCAAATTGATCATGGTTGTGCTTCAAGTTTGACTGTTTAGGTTATAATCAGCAATGGAAAAGAAGCGGGCGCCATTTTTTTTTTAATTTTGGACGCAGCTTTTTGAGGAATAAAGTTTGAAGCCAATTTTACGAATAAGCAACTTCAATAATTCAAAAGTTCATTTATAATTCTCATACAACTAAAGGTATGGAGCTCAGATGACTGCAAAAGCATTCAAAATATGAAATTCGAAATTGTCCATGAGGCTGTAGGTTAGGGTACTCTATTTACTTGTCAATATATCTTCATTAACTCACGTTGTAATTGTGTCCTGAAATCCTTATTCTTCCTATTAGAATTTTTTTTTTGGACAATAGCAAGCAACTATGCGCCATATTACTCAGTAAGCTATTACTTGCAATTTTGATAGTTTGTACTTGTTGCTTTGAAATGCTCAGCACGTATTATCATGACCTAAGGAACATTTGAATTACTTTTGCAACTTCAGATTAATGAATTGCTTTTGCAACTTCAGATTAAATAATAAGGGATTAAATTTTAAATGCCATACGTGGATATGGTTCTTCAAAAACTAGATTCTAGAAGGACATTGCTATTCAAATTCAGTTTATGATCTTAATTGTGAAAACTGAGTACTGAATATGTAAGAAGCATAAGGCTGGAATCCTGGGAGGTGTACAGATGACCAGTTGGCCTAGTGATGCAAGCTCGGTCTAGGTCCGCTTCCAGGACCCCAAGGTGATGCTCGACCAGGGGTGGCAGGACTGTCCTGCAGCCATGGTTGGGCGCAGCCACGTTCATGAGAACAACAACTTTGCTAGGCCATACTTTTAGCTGTTTTAAGAACTTCTAATGATAAGCTCACAGCCTAAATTTCAGCATGATCTGAGCATGGGAGAGGGAGTTATGGCCACAGAAAGTTGGGCAGACTGAGTGTCGAACAGATGGCGTGCACAGGAATAGGTTCTGTTTAATGCACAGTCAGCCAGATTAAAACGTTGTTAAACTTCTTGTTTGAACTCTGATCAAGTCGTGTAATAGCTGATTGGAAAGATAATTTCAAGAGCTTTCCAACAAGTATAGGTGCACAAGGATGTGACGTTGTTAGCATAGGACGATCTGTTGATAAAGTGATTCCTGAATGGGGTTGTCAGCAGAACAGAACCTCACTTTGGGCAAACAGTTGCCGGATAAATCAAAATTAGCTCTCTTGTCTGGGCTTCGATTGAGGTGAGTAATATCGCGTTGGAAAGCTAATTCTTAGAGCTTTCCAACAATTGTAGTCTCGTGAAGATCTGACGTCACTTGATTGGGTCAATCTACCGAAGAAGTGACACCTAGAACTGTATTTCTGCAGAACAGGATCTGCAGGTTTTCCATCGGCTGAATCTTGCGTTGACGGGCGTAACCTAGAACATGCGGTTCCATGGGAGAGCTCCTCATTTGAGGCAGAGTTGCCAAGGGGCAATGTTGTAAAAAGTGTATCGTAAGGCGTATCGGTCGGGCTTTAAGATACGCCGTATCGTAACGTATCGTAATGTATCGTAACCGTATCGTAAATTTTAAATAATAATAATAATAAATCAGAAAAAATTTA
>JAANDH010000476.1:118027-196109 GCA_011799765.1 Nymphaea thermarum
CTTCATAAACATCAAAATTCCTAACAATATCATTCTTTTTCAACTTCATCTTCATGGTTTAAAAAAAACCATTTCCTCTCAATGAGAATCAGCCACCCATGCACAAATCTATGGTTTAATAGATGATTTCACGGTGATAATTGATGATTTCACAATGGAAATCGATGATTTCACAATGAAAATCAATGATTTCACAATGAAAATCAATGATTTCACAATGGAAATCAATGATTTCCCTCCAAAGCGGTACAATCTATAGATTAGAAATGAAGAAGGGGTTGAGGATTTATAAAAAAAACACGAAAAAATCGGGTTCAAGTCCCCTTTTTAGAAATCAGCCCGTATCGTACGATACGGGCCGTATCGCCCCGTATCGTACGATACGGGGGGCCGTATCGTACGTATCGTACGATATAGGTACGATACACCTCCATTTGCGATACAGGGGGTGTATCGTATCGTAATCTTCAAACGATACGATACGTATCGTACGATACGGCCCCGTATCGTACGATACGTACAACACTGCCAAGGGGTGGCCTCACGGTCTCCTCGCACACTGGAGAGCTCCGCGTCTAGGGTGGGGTTGCGACGAATGAACCACACAAATCACTGGCGGACAGTTGGTGATAGATTGAGATTGACAGACAGAAAAGGAGGGCTTTGGTACCAGGTTTGGAGACGGCGATTGGTGGCCAGCGGTGACTCGAATGCTTGGGACGGATGGCGATCAGCGTGGAGCACACCGGCAGTCTACGGTGGTGCTTAGGAGGACACGTTCTCAAGGAGTAGCCAAGAGAGAGAAAACTATTCTGCTTAATTCTAATTTCTTCTTTTCATTGATTGGCTGCATCATGAAATTGGAGAACAACAAATATTTTATGGTCTGCCCCATTACGAAAAGGGAACGAATTCAAGCGAAGGAATCCGATTAGAGGATCTCGGCTAGGCAACAACATCTAGGGGCCTTCTGTTCCAGTTTCCCGCCCATGCCTTGGGCTGAATAGGGAAGAAGGTTGTCGAATCTGATGTGGTGCCTTGTGGGCGTAGACTTGGCATGATGTGGCTGGCGACAATGTGATGTGGAGCACTTTCCTTTTCCTTAAGGATGGCACATGGATGGAGCTGGTTGGCGCGTGGCTCGCTGGATCGAGCAAATGGACTGTTGACAAGGTGTGCCAAAGTGGGAAAGCATAAAACATAAAAGTTTAGTCCTATATTGAAGATTGTGAGGGATCTTCAAGGGCTTATCAAATGGGTTGGTAAAATAGTAGTGCCGAAACTGTTAGAGGCGGGTTGGGATCCGCTGGACTAGGTCTTTGAGCCCAAGAGTGGGTCAGATCGTTTGGTATCAGAGCACAGTTCAACAACTGGACCTAGGGTCTCACACACGCTGACACGTGTGCCTTAAGGGGGGTGGATTGTAACACCCGAAAAGTTTAGTCATGTATTGAAGATTGTGAGAGATCTTTAAGGGTTTAAAAAAGAGGTTGTTAAAGTAGTTGGTTGTCCTAGTTCCTAGCTTTTTTAATGCTAAAGCCGAAATTGCTAGGGCCGGGTTGGGATCCACTGGACCAGGGCTTCGAGCCTAGGAGTGAGTCGGATTGTTACAAAAAGGTGTGTGCATCCCGCGGCTGAGGTGGCAGCTTGCATGGAGCTGGCTGGTGGGATCCAAAATGGGTAAGGCAAAGGTTGAGGTGGAGTGTTAGATCTGGAAGGGGTGAACAAGCCGTGTGTTGGTGGTTTGTGTTGCACTCAGCCTAAAGGGGCATGAGGCCCATTGGGTTACTTGCTGAATCATCTGGAGACCTGATGATTGGGTCGGTTTTGGTGCTGGGTGTGTGTTGGGTGTGGGTTCAGCTTAAATGGGCTCGAGTTGGGTGCACTTGCTCGGGTTGGGCCCGAGCCCCTGAAATGCATCAAGCTGGTCCAGGTGTAGATGGAGTCCTTGATGTGTTGACACCTGAGGATCAACCTCCTCTTGAGGCCGAGGCATAAGGTCATGCTATAGGATGCAGACACTAGATCGAGAAGGCTGTGGGCCCTTGCTAAGGTCTGCATCAGCCAGGGTGTTGGCTGAGCTGGAGGGCTGGATTAGCACGGGCACAAACTCAATGCATAGACTAGGCTCAATCTGGACTCACTCTAACACCGGTCTAGACCCGGTGCGTATCTCCAAGAGCGTGGGTGGTGGTAGCCAACGATCAAGAAGGGCTTGGGCCCTTGCAGCTTTTGGTGCTAACCTCTTTTGGATGTGTTACACAGGGCAATTTGGCCTCTTGAAAGGCTGTGGCTATGGCTAATTGGGTATGGCGGGCATTGGCTGGGCCAAGGGGCAATGAAGCGGATGCGGTCCAAGATGGGTCCGCATCACGTTGTCAGTCCACTAGTCCATACAACTGCTGCCTACCAATTTTGTGCCGTTGGCCTACTCGACTAACTGCCATCTTAGTTGATTAGTCAATGAGTTGACAACCAAGGTCAAGGGTCCAACTTGTGAGAAGTCCACATATAATAACTTCCAATCTTGTGGAATTATTGAGACGATAATAAACTATTTTCTTAGTTAATAGGTAGTTCCTGTGTTCACATAAATGATCCTTTTGTCAATATAAAGCACAGTTATATTAGAAGATAAGTCAACTGCAGTATTGAATACTTATGGCAAGTCTGACAACCTGGTTGTTGAGGAGTGGCCATTCCTTCGGCAGTTCACTTATATTTCAGTCGTGTAATTATTGTATCGAAGCTCATGAACAAAAAACATTTACTTGGATTTATACAATAATGTATACTATTCAAAGATGTACCGATTTGATTTTAAGTGACGTGGTTTAAGTGAACTTGGAAAAGAAAGCCAAAATCAAAGTGGCTGGTCAATGAAGAGCAATTTAGAAAATTAATTTTAAACTTGAAAGGAGTTGTTAAATCAAAATTAACAACCAGAAAAACTTTGACCTGTGAAAAGAAATGATTGAGCAAAGTAATCCAACAGATGCAGATCAATCTATAACTGCGTGTTATCTTCATAAGGAGAACCTTTATATGATTTTAAAATGATGAACCCAAACTCAAGAAGATCTGGAAAAGAAAAATTAGATAGGTTAGGAAATGAAATATGCTTGTCTTTTGGAAAAGGCCAATTCAAAGAAGTGTTAACTCTTGTGCTAAGCATGGAAAAACTGTAATGGAGTTACTTAGTTGTAACAACTGAATTATTTGTCTATCCCAAATTAAGAAACAGATTATTTATATTCAGAACTCAAAAAAAGAAAAAAATTTTGCTCTAGTATCAACTTAATAATTTGTCACCTAATGACCATAAAGCAAACCAAGCCTTCTTGGTGCCTTTGCCTTCTAGATTTCTATTTTCCTCGTGTTCTCTTTCGCTAATAGCTGCATAACAAGAAGCAGAGCCAGGAACCATTGTGGGAATCAAAATTGTGGAGCAGTCATTCCAAAGTTTTGGAGGATTATGGACATGGTAAGCAGGTAAGGGGTGATATTGAATCATTTAGAAGTGGCATAGGGAGTACCTTTACTGTCATAAGCTACAACTTCGCTTACATTATTATCCTTGACAGAACTTGCTAGTCCAAAGCGTTACATTGGCCTAGGTACTTGACCCTCAAAAAGGTCTAGGGACTCCTAGCCCTAGGTGGTCAAAAACATAAATAAAAGAAAAAAAAATGAGGAGAAAGGAGAAAAAGAAGAAGAATGAGAAGAAAGAAAAAGAAGAATGAGAGGAAAAGGAAGAAGACCAGCCTAGTTGAAAAGGTGGGCACCTAAGGCCTGGTTGCACTTTAAAAATGCAAAAAAAAAAAAAAAATGTTAAAAGCAAGTCAGCTGGAAAAAGGAGAAAAAACAACATTTAGAAAAAAAGTAAAAAAAAAAGCGTCTTATTCGTTTTCTTTGCATTTTTTTATTTTTAATTATCAGATTTTTATTTTCACATTTTATTTTTACTTTTTAAACTTTGTTATAACTTGCAGAGATTTTCATATTTCCCGTATTATACTCAAGAAAAACCTTGCCATTTTATACCCGAAAACAAAATTTGTGACAATGCTTTTTGTTTTAACTATAAAGTGAGAATATGAATTTTGAACCATGGAAACAGATATATTTTCAAGGTGATTTCTACTGTTATTTTTCATGCGGATCTTTAAGTGTGATTTACTTGTATATGTTTTAAATGCAAAAGCAATCTCAGCACCCTTGCATCTTCTTAGATGATGGTAATGAGTCTAACGACTATAATTAGAGTTTGTTCATGGGTAGTTGAATGGTACTGTTATAGCAAGAATGATCCTGAGTTATCATATTTATTAGCTTTCGTTTTGTCGAAGAGGTAAGGATTCTTGTTTGTACTATGTTTTCACTGTGTCTTACAATTAATGCTAAGCTCTTGTTATTTCAGGACATTCTCTCCGGAAGCTGCTTGTGAGGTCATAGAAGCAGATAGACATTCTCATGTCTTTTACCAGGCTGAGCCAGATATATGGATGGTGATGGTGAGGCTCCCCACCTCCTGCGAGATGATCCATTTCTTCCATTTTATGTTGTGTTGGGTTCAATATTGTCACCTGAATGGCAAAGTGGCTTGCATTCATGAGTGAAGGCTTATTTGTTTGAGATAGCTGTCAATTGGATTGGGTTTTTCACTGTTAGTGTGAGCACATGGTGTGGAATTTTATTGGTTATATTTGCCACTATCGTTTCTTTTCATTGTCATGTCAAGTTTCTGCTAGAGTTGACCTTTTGTAGGCCTGATATATCTTTGTTATGTGTAACAAGGGGAATAGGATTAGTCATTTTGCATTTTGGCATCATATATGGAGGTCATATCCAGATTAGGTACAAGATTGACTGTTGTAAGTGCTACCATGACTGCAAGAATAAAAGCAAATATCTCAATAGGGTCTATGGAACTTAGGATCATATAAAAACCTAAAGGTGAACCAAGACGAACAATGTTGCACAACCATATGCAAGTTAGGTTGAGTAGATTTCCTTAAAATTTACCTAACATTCTATACACAAAAAATCACATTTCACTTTTTCAGTTTAAAAGTCTGAACTGAAATCTTCTAGTAGGTTCAAACAGGTAGTTTTTGGCTTATGATTATAAATATGTAAGTGCCTTGGTGCTTTGATTTGATGAAAATCCTGAAAAACAAGCCAAGCCTCATCTTCGACTAGTTTCCAGATAAGGATGGAAATCAAGCACTAGGTTTGCTGGACCATTCAATATTTTGGAAAAAAGGGAGAATTGGCCTATAGGTTGGCGTTACTTCCTCTATACTCTCATATTCATGAATTCATAATGTCAAATATTTTCTATATTGAGAAAATATTTGGCTGATCCCGTATCATGTGATTGAATATGATGATATAGAGATTCATGAGGCTTGACGATAGATGATAAAACTATACAACTCATCAATAAAAAGCAGGTGCTGAGAACAAACATTATATCCTTAGTTGAGGTAAAATGACAACACCATTGCATTGAAGTGTAAATGAGAACCAAAAGAAGCTATGAAGGAACAATGCATACAATTATTTGACCATGAGTGTGTAACAACTTTCAATGACGGAATATTTTTTTAGGAGGAGAGGATGCAATACTTGAGGAATCTTGGAACAGAGAAATAAATATTTGGAAGAGGTCTACGCTTAGTTAGCCTTTAAAAATGGATTGGCTAAATTCATGGGTGAAGCCCGAAATAGGGGAAATGTTCAGCCTGTATACAGAGGGCAGGACATGGCTGAAATATAGGTTTTCTTCTACAAGGCATGTTACCTGCAGGAATATCCTTTGCGGCTGGTTTCCTTGGCTTATAAAATTACTCTACGTCTAGTTTCAGCTTAAAAGATTCAGAATAAATCCTTGTTTGTTTGGGCTGATTACAGTGCCCATCAGAACATGATCCATTTTGTTAAGTTCGGTGCTTGAATGCAGTTTGCTATGAGGCTACAGGCTTGCTTTGTGAAATTGTTTTTCCTCCATGTATGAGGAATCTGATGGTGAAAATTTAACAAGTAGAAATGTGTATGGCAAGTGGGTAAAAGAGTTCAGAGAAAATCTATTATATGAGGGCTCTGAAGATGCCTAAAAAATATACACCTGTTATAGGTACAATGGTGCTCTATGATGACATCAAAATTTCAAGAATTATAGGAAATTTTGTACCTTTGAAAGTTCTGAAATCTAATGAGATAGTCCTTGACATGTAAGGGAGTCCACAAAAAGCTTTGCAGGACACTTTTTTTTGAAACTAATGATGTCAAAACTGTCCTACAAACCGCATGGTGTGCTTTGTAGCACATCCCATGTCAAACGAGCAAAGAGGGATTAGCTGCCTCAGAACGTACTGAGTTTCTCTTCATTGTTTGTATCTCTACCTAGAAACCTGCTTGTCTGGCGACATTCGAAGAAGAAGGAGGACGAGGTCATGGGGGAGGATATGATGGCACTTGATAATCCATGTGAAATATTTGAAGTTGTTGGGGCTAGAAGATGCCATCACAGACAATGCACCTAAGTTCTTTTTTGTTAGTTGTTACTGGAAAGAGGTTGGAGAATGGTAAGTTATTCTAATGGACATTTTTTGTTGCTCTTTGTATAAATTTGATGCTCAAAGATGTTGATGATATAATCTATTAAAAGGTATATGTACAATAACACGGGTTCTTGACATGATGACAAGACAGAAATAACAGGAATTATTGTACACTGTACTCACACGTTTTGCCTCATGATACCTTACTCTTCATAGAATTTCATATCTAATGAGCTAAAGGTAATGTCTCTGCTGCAGAATTTTGAACAAATTGTTAATTCAAGAAACCTGAAGTCAAACAAGTTTTTCTTGTTGAAGATCAGAAATTTTTGAGTGTAGTCATATATGCCATTAAAGCATCCATGCCTTTTGTCGAAATCTCAGGATTGGTAAATGGTGGTGAGCACCTATGGCGTTTTTGTATAGGCACTGGATAGAGCAGAAGAGCAAATAACTGTCAATTTGAATCATAATGTAAGAAAAAAGGGCTGTGGATTTGGGTAATAATGAAGGAAAATACAAGGCCATATGGGATACAATCTAGGTCACGCGGGTGCTTCAAAAAGGCCCTCTCACCCGTGTGGACACAATGTAGGTGCAAGTGTGGCTGTGGGTGCGGCAATAGTTCACCACTAGATGCAGTCAACACGTGTCTGATGCAGTCAGCTGCACTTAACCAACAGGACGTGTCGTGTCCTATTACTTGTTAAAACCTCATGTTTTTTTCCTCAACTCTATCTCTCTCATGTTTCGTCACTTTTTGGTGCTTTTGAAAAGGAGACAGGGTCTTTCTCCCTCTCTTATTATTTTTACTTTGTTTTAAAAGTACAACAAGTATGTTCTCCTTTTTAAACGAATGATAGGTGTCTTTTAAAAAAAATCTGATGTTCTTTTCAAAAGGATTGGTGTCTTTGTAAAAGATACTCTATTGTAAGGGTGTCCTCTTTCAAGAAAATGGACCCCTAGCATCAATGGTTGTCCTCTTTCAATAAATGGACCCCTAGCGTCAATTTTGTTTCCTTTTAAAAGATACCATGAGGGTGTCCCCTTCATGAAAGAGTACACTCCCGCATTGATTTTGAGAATTTCTTTATTTAGTATATAATTGCATAGAATCAAACACACACACACACACATATATAGCTGCACCCGCACCCAATATATATATATGTATATATTTAAAAGATCGTCACACCTGCACCTGAAGGAGCACTTGCATCCCCCACCTATGTGACGTAGGATACAAGTGATTGAAGACGGAAATGGACAACTTCATCATCCTATTGGACCCACACTTTCATTATCATGTCGATTTAGTGTTGCTGAAGAGATTATGGATGGATGATATAACTCTATAGACAATGGTGGCAGATCCTTGTATTTGATTAGCTATTGTTAGACCATTCGATGATTTAGAAGGCACACGGGTTGTTTTGTAGTGAGTGGCCATTGAAACAAGAAAGAGAGAAGTCATGGTTAACTTACAATATTCTTTTGTCATTTATTATTTTATTTTGAATTATTGGTAATGCAATTTATGTTATGCTGCTTATCTTTTCATTTTACATTTCTTATAGCGGATTGGTGGAGGTCATTTGGAAGAGACTCCTGAATTGAATATTTTTGCTGTACAAATTTTAAATCTCCCATGTGGTGTGTTGGATTGTGAATGCAGTTCAAACATTTTCTCAGTGGGATGCATTTTTAGAAATGTTTGCAATTGTACATTAATAGTTTAAATTTGAATGTTGACAGTATCTTGCAAGTTGCAACAAATGTGTATGAAACATGGAAATAGGCTTGATTGAGACTATGGTGTCTGGTGTCCTTGATTAGGTGAGGCCAGCATTCCACTAGCCTACTATAATGAAGGCTGCCTTAGACATACAGTTACTAAGCAATTTCTTGTATTCCTTGCCTCTTGTTCGCACTCCTTATGCCTTCACCCATGCAAGAAACTTGGTTCACTTGTCCATGTTGACTATTTCACCCCCCTCACTCCTTTCTCACTCATGAAACTTGAAAGACTTCTTACTCCAATAATGAAATGTAGACTGGCTTGGTTATTAGGGTGAAGTTTTGCAGGACCCGGAGCTACGGCCAGAAACTTCTTTCCTTCTATGCCTACTGCTAGTTGTATGCACGTATATAATGGACTAGTGCCCTCCTGTCCCACTAAGAGTTGATTACTGATAGAAAATCCTCTCTTTCTAATTTCGTGGTTGATGGATCTGTGCACCATAGGTGAAGAAAGAAATGCCTATTGCTCATGCTGGTTACTGTTGCAGCATGGAACCCAATTCTTTTGACAGCTTATGCAAAGGCATGATATAGATCAGGTTATGGATCTGAAACAAATGTAGCTTTCCCTTGAAGCTCCTAGATTACTTCACTCTTGGAATTTATTATCTAATAGATATTCCTATTGCCCGGATCTGATGGATTGTTTTTTACTGATTTTTACTCTTGTAGGTGTTGGAGAAGAGTAATGACTTAGATCCTGTCAGGAGGACTGGTTCACTGCAGCAGCTTCTTATGGAAGTCCACTCTCTCTTTGTAATGTTTTTTGGGACTCTTAGATCACTGCTTGAGAAACATCCTGATGGTGCAGTTGCTCGTAGCTATTTGTATTTCTTTATCATGGACTACCTTTCTGGTAATATTTTATGCTGCCCTATGGTTGTAAGAGTTCCTCTTTTATGTTTCTCCTGCCTCATGTTCGAACATAGTTGCTCAAGATTAATTGTGTACAACTCCAATAGAAGTTCATGTTTGCACAAGGCTCTTCATTCAATATCATCATCTATTCATCTTTTATATGTACTGATTTGTTTCTGCTTGAACCAGATTTTCTTGTTGGTAAGAAACTTCAGATGCCTTCTTTCTATGATTGTTTAAAAGAACGAGGAACTGTTGAGATGCTCTCCCTATCAAGAGAAACGGCAATTGAGATTCAGGTAAACCAAAGAACTCTTTCATATTCAAAATATGGAGACATTGTAGATGTGTCGTGAAGAGTGAGTCCATACCACACACAGCCTTTGATATTCTCCAATATAGTGACCTTGTCGATGTGTTAAATAAATGTGTGCCCAGAAATTGGGTGCAGGTGCAGCATTTCCAAAAAGGTTAGGTCTGAAGAGGTTATACTGTTGGAAATATGAAATATCATGCTGAAATCAATCTTGAACAGATAACAAGTAGGGACGAATAGAGCTAAAAGGATGGAGGTTGCAACAGTTGTAAAACCCTAACTCCATGACTTAGTCTGCATTGATTATAAAGCAATGACTTATCTTCACAATGGATAGTTACGTCCCTAATAAGTAATAAAAATAAGAACAGTAAATAGCACAACATGTCTGGACCTAGATCCCAATCAAACTGGAATCTAGACCCGACCCTAATACATTTTAGCAACCTCCCTCAAGTTGTACACGGTTCTGGACATCAACTTGCTTTTTAAAACCAATGCCTATGCTTCCTTAAGTCCTTAGTGAACATATTGGCAACTTGGTTCTCTATATGCACATAATGAGACATATTCTCCTGTCTTCAAATTTTTGTCTGATAAAATGCTGATCAATCTCAAGCATTTTGTCTGATTGTGATGATTTGGATTCAGGGCAGTTTGTATGGTGTAGAGCAGTAACAAGAAGACGATCTTAACGTGGAAAACCCTCGACTCAGGGGAGAAAAAACCACGATGGAGAAGATCCGGTGCTCACTAGCAGCCAGACTCACTCTCTCTCTTCATTTTTCATTCACACTTTGAAATAAGGGTTGCAACGGCTTAAATAGAGTTTAAGATGAACAACGGGTCGGATAGGGTCCAGACCTGGACCCAAACATACAAGCACATCAACATATGGTACTTTGACCTTCACAAAGTAAAAGTAAAATAGGCTCTCCCAGTTCTGTTAGCAGATGTTTGATCCATGTAACTTCCACAGTAGTTGTCATAGATGATAGATCTGTACTCTGTGTCAGTACTAGATTTAGCCATTGCTTTTTGTTTTCTACTACACCAAGATAAAAGTTTAGCTCCAATAAAATAGGATAGCACGAAACTGACCTCCTTTCATCAGGATGTCCAGCCTAGTTTGCCTTTTTATTTAAGCAAAAATGTTTTGTTTATCCTTTTTAGATTGGTTTTGGGTATTAGGCCATCCTCAATAGTATCTTTCAAATATTTGAAGATTCTTTAATTGCATCCATGTATCATGACTGTAGCTCATGTATAAACCAAGACACATAATTAGCAACATAATTAATATCTGTTCTAATGAGGTAAAGTACTGAAGTATACCTATTAAACACCGATACCTGATCCTTCTTAATACAAATCTCCATGCTAAAGGCTGAGCTTCTGATTGATCACACTAGGTGTCGTGGCTTACAATCTGCTATACTTACTTAACTCTACAAGTGTGTGCTTGTGTTGAAAGAGTCAACTGTTCTTCCTTTCTTTCTACTTCCAACCCCAGAAAATACTGTAAAGCACAAAGATCTTTCACTTCGACCTTTGACTTAGTAGGTTCTTAACTTCTTGAGTGTGTTTCTTGCATCCTTGATATAATTACGTTATGTACATAGATGAATAACAATGGAACTATATTCTCACATCGAAAAATAAACAGAAAATAAGCAATTGAGGGAAATGAGAACGGGCCTTCTGAATTTCTAATGAAAAGCTGTCAAACCAAGACTTGGAAGCTTGCTTCAAGCCTTAAATAGCTTTTTTTTTTCTTTTTTTTTTTTTAATTTGCACAAATATTCTTTAGGATGACCTTTTGCATATTTATCTTGAAATTTGCTTTCAAAGGAGTAGTCAATATGCACATAAGATACACAACCTTGTAGTGCTTATTAATGGGCTGAAAGTCTCATCATAATCCTGTCCAAATTCCTGTGTCATCCTTTTTCTCTGACTAAATGTGCCCCTTCTAGTCAATGGGCAGCAACACTCAACCTCTTGGATTGCCCCGTCTGCAACCTCAACCACCACGCCCCTAATCAGAGGAGAATGTAGTCCTAGTAGCTAAAACCCGTCTGCCTAAACATCCCTTTCAGGCTGATCTCGTACTGCAATAGTTTCGCCTGCAAAATCCTTCAAGAATGGCAACTCTATTAAACACCGTACTGAGGTAATTGGTAATGATACTTTGAGTCCAGCCCATTCAACATTTGTCTAACCTTATCCTTGTCAGGTACTTCATATCCATCCACGGCCAATTGATCTGAAATATTAACAAATTGGTCCAGAAACTCCATCATAGACATAGAGTCCTTGCTAAGAAGTCTGGATTTTCTCTGAAGATAAGAAAGTCTTACATCTGAAACCTGAGAATAACTCTTTACCAGCTTATCCCATAACTGCTTTCGCCATATACTCATCAAAAATCCTGACCAACACATTTTGTGAACGACTGGAAGTAATGAAGGCAATAGTTGCTTGGTCCTGCATCAACCAATTTTCGTACTTAGGATTGGGTACTTTCTCCTATCTAGTGAAAGTGGCTTCATTCCCATCATTGACTTCCTGCACAATATATTCTGGAGGGACTGGAGTAGATTCATCCAGGTGTCTAGAAAGACCCTGACTCTTAATGAAGGGAAGAGTCTGTTTTTTACAGGTAAGGAAATTTGAATTGGTTAATTTTTCATAGAGAAGCTGACCCAAAGAATTGGAGGAGATAACAGATTAAGAATAAGAATCCATAGGAAAAACAAGAGAACAAAATGACCCAAGAAATATGAAACGGGAATATAAATATAAAATTAAGAATGTCTGCATGGAAAGGAAGTAAAGGACACCTGCTTGTGAAGTAAATCCACATTGAATGCTCAATCAGTCCAGACAAAACAGCATATTGCTTGTTTCTTTCTTTTTTCTTTTTTTTGGGTGGCTGTCCTCTTTATGTAGAGATAGTCATGGAAATAACAACTAGTATATTCTGTTCTATTGCCCTACCTGAACTGACAATAATATTTGTTGTCCCTTTAGCTCCCGACAAAATTAGGGCCAATAAGATATGCGCTAATGCCAAGCGCATAATGAGAGAAACAAAAACTGAAACTCAGGGAGAGATTCAAAAAGAGTATAAGATCTCTACGGACACTCCTTGTGGAAATCTCACATCCCTAGGACCAGCTGCTCTGATACCATATAGAATCTCCAGAGGGCTTTGCCCTGGCTACAAAAATCCCTTTATACTTATTGAGTTGTAACTATAATACATAAAATGTGTACAAGCAGCACAAATATAAACAGACTTGATCTGAATCCCAATCCAAATAGTGTATAGAATATCTGCGAAGCTTAAGATTCCCCTGCAAAAAGAAAAAAAAAAAAACTTTGGATATTATTCTCTTGTAAACAAATTGTTATGTTGAAGCACTGGGTATAGATAAATCTCTTGATTGTTTTTGCTCCTTCATGTTTGGACTAATGAAAATGCTTTTTTTCTCTGGCAGTTGCTTATCAGACTTTTAGAATCATCAAGTACTGCAAATGGCCCTTGCACTTCGGTGGTCTTGTTTCATGACTTGATGGTGTCATCAACACTTTCACCAGTATGGTTATTTCTTCAACTTGTTCTGCTTTTGGATGAGTAGTTTATCCAGGTTTATTGTTCTATCTTAAAAGTTTTGGCAGGTGGACACTGCCAATCTTTTCACTTATGCAGGTCTAAGATTAATCCCCAGTGCTGTATCTTCTGGTAGCAATTCGTGGTCCTATTTGAGAAAAGGAACGGCTTCTTCTCCTGTTAATACAAGTTCATTATCCTTAAATTCCAGATCTATTTTGGAGGATCAGTACAGATTGCATGATACTTCTCCCAGCAGACCAATTGAGAGATATGTGGTTCCCAGGCCTCTGCAACGTGACAAATGGAGGAAAGGGAAAGATGGTTTCCTTGTCACTGATGCTTGGGGTGCAGAAGTTGGTAGCTTGGTTGTGATGCCTCCAAAAGTGTGGCTTCATCAGGCAGGAGAGTACATGCATCTACTTGTTCATCAGTATAAGAATCTTACTATAATTTTGCTTGTTCCTGTTAGCTCCTTGGTCAATGGCGAGCAGGGTATATCTTTGATGAAGCAGCAGCTAATTGAGATGGTCAGTATCTCATTACTGACAACATTCCTGTTTTGTTGTATTTTTACTTGATGCCCGTTGTGTACTTCTTTTATGCACACCTGTTTGTGATGTGCATGTTTTGTTCTTTGAACGTAAGGAGAATATGCTTGTAGACGTGAAGGGGGTATACAAAGAACTAAACTAGCGACAAAAGAGTGCAAAGCAGCATCATGGGGTTCTTATTTGATCATGTACATGAAATCCTTCATTAGGTGATATGATGATAATGTGGCCTAATTTTGTTTTGTGTCAACCTGAATTAAAGTCATTGGGGTATACATCCATAACAACCATATAGGTTATGCCATATACTTCATCTCAGCATTTTTCTATGTTTTCTGCTGCTGCCAAAAGCTGAATCCTTGACCACTCTTGATTTTGCAATCAATGCATAGCTTCAATCAAATGGAAGACTTAGTTTCCGAGACATGTCCTTTCTTATCCATAAACAACATTGTAATCTGTCACATCTCTATGGGTGCGACTGGAGAGAGTGTTTGAGTCAGCCTCCCTCATTGACAAAGCATCTAGAATTGGCTGTCTCAGACACATTGTAAAAGGGACTCGTGCATTCCCTGCAAAGTTCTCCATGGATTCTGTCATTTTTCTGGTAAGGTGGTCACTGTTACCTGCTTTTGTTGTTTTCTGTACTCGCAATATTTTATGGTCAGCCTTGTATGGACGACAATGCATCATCCTTTCCCAAGTTGGTATTTGTAAATGACTGCATTTGTTTGCTCAAAATTGTAGGCGTGAGTGTGGGCATCTCTTCATGATTAGTTACCCACCATTGAATTCTAAAATGACAGTAGGGACGATGAAGGGACCTCAAGTCTGAATGTCACTGACCTGAAGTTGGTACCAACCAGTCTCATCTTTAGTGGGACTCATGGGCAGTTAATGAGTTTTTTAATCAGGAATCATCATGCAATCCCTTTATGACTAATGGCACTTTACTTTGAAGTTGTGAAGCCCGTTGATGGAGCTTCTCTATATTTATAAAAAGTAAGCATGTTTGTAAAGTTTTTCACTTGTTCTGTAGAACATCCTCACTAACTTAAATGTCTAAAATGTAATTTTCTACTGTTTGGCCTCATATGCTTCATTTATGTGCTTTTTGGTACGAGTCATCTAAAAGGTTCCTATTGCTTACACTAAATTCATGCATCAGGCAACACTGCAAATCTTGAAAGTCGAAGAGAAACTATCAAGAGATTGGGGTGGCATTAATGCCTACCATGTCAGAGGGTACAGATATTTGCTTCTTGATGAGGACATAAACACATCCAGGGCATCTCCACCAGGGAAAGTTGCAACCTTGTCCAAGGTCTGTGCACACTTTTGATGTGGCATATGCATCTTAGATTCTTAAGCTTATCTACTGCACCAAATCATTTGATGGCAACTTGTAAGCTGTATGTTTAGTAAAATGAACCTGAAGCTAGATCATTGGCAGACAAAGACTTGTGTGTTTTAATAAATATTGACGATTTTCTCAAAGTACTGTTGTGATTTAACTTATTATTTCTCTGCAGATTGTTATTTTATTTGCTTAAATATTTGGAGGTCACTTTTTCCAGTACCATAATTTTTTAGTCTCATGTCCATGACCTGTATTTGTATGTCTCCATGTCTGTCATGAAGATTGTTCTTGGGAATATTCTCTCAGTCAAGGCATGATTATATCTTTCCCACTGAATTATTTTTAGTGTTTATGATTTCCTTTATGAATGTTAATTCTCCTTTCTTTACTCTTAGAGGACCTTCAAAGTCGTTACTTGTGTTGGATTAATTCACCTGCTTCTAAAACTGCCCTGCTGTATCACAAGTGACAATCATCATTTCTACTATTCGAGAAAGCCCTTTGACATCAGCATTCTGTTAGTTCCTTTTTGTCAAGCTCATCAAATATAGCCCTTGGAGCTACTGCTGATTGTGTCACCTGTATATCAAGTTATTCTCCTTGCACGAATCATCACATAAGAGATTAAGAAACGACCAATTTTTTTACTGTCTTTTCTGAAATAGATTTTTTTTTTCTGTATATTACAGCTAATTGTGTGACAGTATTCTTGGCATTTCAGGGTTCCTTGCTTGCATTGAGCAAGTTGAGAGAGCAAGTTGATTGGGAGAAGAAGAGAACAAAGTGGGACGATCCAGGCAATGATAAAGATCTAGAAGTGTGCATTAGGGCAAATAACAATTCTTGGATTGTCGCTCGTTTAACAAGAGGAAAAGAACTTTATATTGTCTTGGAGAAAGCAGGGGAAACACTTCTATATGCCTCTGATGCTCTTATGAAGTTTAGTGACAGGTAACAAACTGGACGCATTTTGACTTCATTCTAATAGTTTCATTTTCCGTTTTAATTCTGGCATTGGTCCCTCTGGAACTTTTGGAACTCCATTTTTGACACTCATTTTTTAACCCCTTATTAGAAATTATATGGAATCTTCTCCCCTTGCATAAAACTTCTGTTAGAAACTTCTTAAAGAATGCCTTGTCAGCTTGTCCTCATATCTTCAATCGTGTCCTTTAACCTTGGACAAGGCCAGTCCTCCATTCCTGCTATTATTAGCTCAAGCAACTTGGTAATGAGACCTTGGTTTCGTGAACCAGCTTTACATAATCTTGTTATTTCTAGCAGCAAGGAACTGAATCAGTACAAATGTGCTGTAGTAGCATTTTGTCTTGTTATTCTATAATCATTTCAGTTGTTAAGATTGGAAGGCAAACATAGGTTGTTCAAGACCATAAAAGATTAATCATGACTATTTGGTCCGACTTGGTCCAAGTCAATTGACTATAAAGAATAGAAATAAATACAGAAATGCACACACACACACACACACACACACAAATAATACACATATATAGATCAGGAATTAGTCAGCTGATAACTAGTTGCTACTTTGAACCACATGTTGGTTGCTAACGGACTCAACTAAACTAGTCAGCTGACTAGTTGAAATTTTGACAATTAGATAACCACTACACACTTAACAGCATAGTTTTTCTTTGCAAATATTTTCATCTTCTCTGGACTGTGGTAGAGGTTGTGGTTATGTGCATAGTTTCAGTCTTGGCCTGGGAAGTTGTTTACCTTATGTTTGGGTATATTATGTAGGTACTGTGATGGCGCCTTCTCCTTGGATTGAAGGTCAATCTTGAAAAACATTCATCACTCACACCCATACACAAGGATCTGAAGACAAATTTTTTGTTGTACTTTTTCTTAATTTCAAGGAATGTAAATATATCACATCTGTTCTGTTAAATTTGGATCACTAGATTGTATTTTCTTATCAAATTCATCTTAGGAAAGAGTCTTCAAGTCACCAAAAACCAATGTAGTAATTTGATTTTTTTTACATGAAAATAAGGTATTTTGATAATAAAAAGGATAATTTTGCAGGACAGCCTTAGAAGGAGAAAGAAAGATTATGAATTGATTTCCACTGTATTTGAATAAATAAACTTATATAATGAATAATGACTTCCCTATAAGAAAATTGTGCCTTAGAACTTCAATCCTCTAAAAAAAGTGAGAAACGAAATAAGCCAAGGTTGATGCCAATAGCCGTTTAGCTAAATTAAAATAACTTCATGGCTCTACAACAATGTTCAAACGTACTATTCTGATATTTCATAATTGGAAAAAAGGAAATGGAAGGGGCTTGAACCGAGGAAGCTTATTGCGTGTATAGTTAATCAATATGATATTTCATAATTAGAAGCAACTAAATGAAATGCAGAAAAAGAAAATTGGCCTCGGTTTTTGCACCTTCTCATGATCATTTCACCAATGCTCCGGGGGTACTGGAGGAGCATTGCGATTTGGTTTTGGTGACAAAGAAAACTTGCTTTTGTTTTTAGCTAACCAAGTTATTGTTTGGAGTAAACTTGGAAATGGAGACAAGACAGGATCAGTTATCTAATTTGGACTCAAATAACGTTTCCACCAGTTTATTATATCACATATTTTCTGCAAGTAATTATCAATATTGCAGGTTCAGGCTTTTTATTCAAAGCCATCAGTTGCGAAAGTGTTTGCAGAAATGGACACTTAGTTGGAGTAGAGTCTGCCAGTTATCAATGCTGCCTACCACGTATGTATTATTCTCAGTTTATGTCAAGAGAGAAAAATTGTCCAACCGTGGAATCCACCATATAGTAGTCCATGCATTCTCCAAGAAACATCTAAAACACTATCTGATGCTTCATATCTTCATGAGCATGGAAATTATGCACGCGTCTATGCCCAACCATGTCAAACATGTACTTTTACCAAAAGAGTCACACCCAATTTCCTTAATTGAAGATTAGTTGTATTACAACACAACACTTTTTCTAGAATGTTGAATGAACATCAAAATGGATGAAACTTTTAGGGTAAAAAGTTATTCCATAGCTGATGGGGATGCAGCCCAGGACCACGTAGGCACGGAGAATGGCCTTTGGGCTCGTTTCCAGGTTGTGGGTCGTAATCCTCACCAAGAAAGACATCTACTGAAACTTATGTAGACCCAAATATTCTACATGGGAAAAATAGTGAAAAACTTAAACGTAATAGTGCATACAAAATGTTTGAAGAAAACATGTCTCTTGCTCCTTTCCATGGCTCCTGGAAGGGGGTGTCTTCAGATCGGCAGAAAAATTTATTGCAGGTGTGATGATTGCAAGAAGAATAATCGAGAAGGGAGGGCTCATGAGAACAAGGAGTGATGGGTTAGAGATAGATGATGGGGAAGAAGGCTTGGAGAGTAATTCTAACACAATGTAGTCTACAAGGAGTAGTTTGGCAGTTTGTGAGTGTCCCATGAATATGCCCCAAAAATTGGGGCAGATTCATGAAACAATAGTTCTAGTGTCCCTTGAACCTGCCCCAATCTTTAGGGCAGCTGCATTGGACACTCACAAAGTGTCTGCTGCCAAATGGCCATAGACGTGTGCATCTTGTCCTTTTTGCCTAATAATTCTCATAATAGGCAAGTGCTTATAACATTTCTTTTTACAAAATTATTGTTTTACCCTTTCAAACTACAAAACGAAAACAATATTTATTGATTTTAAGAAACATGCATTTTCAAAAAAATGTTATCATTAGAAGGATATAATTATTGCTTTTAGTTTAGAGAAAAGTGATTCTTTAAAGATCTCACTCCGAGAAAAAACTTGGCATGGATAAATACTTCAATATCTTAATAAAATTTTGAAAGCAATTTAAAAACATTAAAATACAATAACATATTAAGATTATGAAAAAATGTAATAATTTCAAAAACTCTATTAGATTTTACTAGAATGTGGATTTTCCCCAAAATCAACCCAATTTTCAAATTTCACCAATCAAGCAAAATCAAGCTTTCTCAATACTTCCAAAAAACCGAGTTCAAAACATCAAGATGTTGGTCTATTTCCGGCCATTCCAAGCTTAGAAATTTCAATCTCTAAGATCCAAAACATTTTAGAGTTCAGCTATCAAAATCCAACTTTTCTAAAAAACAACATTTGGTTTCACAAAAAGAAAGTTCCAATTTCAAGGATTTCCAAGTCGAGATCCAAAGTCTAACCTAAATCTCCAATTTCCAAAAGATTTCAATTGCAAAAATCTTATTTCAATCCTCAATTCAATTCAAAAATCCTAATTCAATCTCCAAATTCTATCCAAAAATCCAAGTTCAAATTCCAATTCTATCCAACAATCCAATTTCAATCCCTAATTCAATTTCAATCCTATCCAAAATCCGAATTCTCAATTTTCAAAACTCTAAATTTCAGACCAAATCAAAGTCAGGTAACCAAAAATCTGGGATTAATTTGAAAATCCCACTCCAAAAGAATTTTCCCAATTTCCAAAATTTTTGAAACAGAGACATTCTCAATCAAATCCAAGACTTGTTCAAAATGAACCCCAAATTCCAAAATCCAATCTCTGCACATGAATGTTGGAAAAATGACATGTCAAAGCTTGAGAAATCTTGACCTTGGATCAATTACCTCTATTAATGGTGATAAGAACGGTCGATCCTCGTACTGATGGGTGGGTTCCTTTTTCCTAAAAATCTATTTTTAAACAAAGCTCAAATTTTACTGTTTTGCACACAGGCTTTCTTCGTCCACACGGTCGCAAGGAATATCGGGTGCGAAAACTTTGTACCAAACCTTTGCATAACAAACAATTCTTTATTTGGTGTCAAAGAAGTTGGGAAGAAGGATGTACCGCTTAAAGTCCAGCTGATCAATTGAGAAACCAATGGCTTGATAACTTCATTGCACACAAAGTATGTGAGTACTTGGACACAACTTATGCAGCTTTTATAAAGCATTATATTTACAGCTTCTTTGTTCAGCAAAAACTCTACACAAAACTCATTAGGTCACAGTTTAAGTGTGTTGGATCTTTGGTTCACATCACAAATAAAAATGTACTGGATATCCAAAGCCCTGATCTAAAAAATGTAGACCACTATGTATTTTTTGTACTTTTGGAATTTAATTTTTCATAATAACTTACCATCATTTTTTCGAAGTAATACAGATTTTGCTGCCAACTCTATGGAAGAAGAAAGCTCATTGGGTGCTCTACATGGTTAATATGGAGGATTTGGTGTCATGTTGTAACCGAAAATTTGTCATTCTTTAGTTGGTTGCCCACTAAAGGTTGGGTTCTAATGTCTGAGCAATCCTTGGAATCATGAATATTCCATTATATTTTCCCTGTCATGAAGCAAGTATGATACGTTAGTTCATTCTGAACTGTGGTAAATCTTTTGGTTTTTTAAGCTGATCATTCTGGAACACTAACTTTTCCGATCTACTCTAAGTTCCATTCCAGCCCCTAGAAACATATCAAGTAATTTGTTGACAATTTTGAATATCTAGAGTATTATCACATCTCATGGTTACTTGCAACTTTTTGTATATTTGGATGTTGAACGCAGTACTTCTCTTCGGATTGGATAAAATGTAATTTCTTCCTCATCTTTGAGCGATTCTGTGAAACATAGTAGTGGTTGAGATAAGTTCCATGTAGATTGCGCATGTGAAAGACATATGATATGTTAGAATATTAGTTAATGGATTAGGTAGTCTTATGGAATTTTTAAGAAATTACATGTCTTATTTGCTGTCTTTTATATTTCTTGAGGACCCATATGTAATTTTTGTTTTGGCAGTTCCTTACCTAATCTCTATTAATCAGAGATTAGGGTTAACAGAAAATTAATTTTTCTCTCTTTCTCTTTCTCGACCTCGTCTCTTTTCCTTGGTCTCACGCAACCTGGTACCAGAGCTGGTCCTTCCTGGATCTGCCTGACACCAGCTACATCTCCTCCTTTCATCTCTCGTCTTTCACCTTCTCCCTCCTCCTCTTCATCTCCGTTCTCTTGCTTAGATCTGTTTGTGTTTAGCAGCTTGCCCTAAGGGGCTGTGACGTGTGGTAGATCAGTGATCTAATCACTGAACATATCACGGTAGTGATTAGACGCCTTAGATTTGGTCGTTGTAGAACCTGAAGATCGTCGGTGATGTGACGGTATTCTTCAGAGTTGGGTGTGATGGTGATGCTACTCTATGACTCGCTGGATGGCAAACTGCTTTAATTTTTTTTTTATTTGATTGTTTGTGGATGCTAGGAGACAAGTATCTGATGATGCAGCATTGTTAGATGCATTAAAACCCAGTCTTTGTTGGAGGTGACAACACAAGTCGTCGTGGATTAGAAGATTCACGAGTAAGTATTTTTCTTTTTTGGTGGATTAGTCATGGTGTGGCTGTCAATAAGCAGGCAAAAGTCTGCTGTGAAGGTATTTATATTTTTTTTGGAAGAGTGCTGCTCATCTTATGGTCTGCATGTATATATACATGTTTGTGAGAGTTCTTTCTACAAAGATCTAGTGGATTTGTTAATGAATTTAGTAAATTTATCAGATTAAGTATTGTGATTTAGCAAAAATTTAGTTTGATGTGATGAGTTTTCCAATCTATCATTCTACAATCTGTTATGTATTGATAGTTGTAGAAGCAAATAAAAAGATGAACACACAAATGTAACATGGGAAACCCCTCAAATGGAGGGAAAAAACCACGAGTGAGGAGGACTGGTGCATACTAGCAGCCATACACTCTCTCTCTTTAATTATCATTCACACACCAAAATTAGTGTTTACACAACTTAAGTAGGGCCATAGTAGTAACACACTGGATCAGGTCCAGATACAGATTCAGAGGTTCTCCATCCTTAATACTGAGCTTGTGTCCAACATCCAAAGGAGTAGAAGCCGGTCTACATCCTAGTTTTTCTGTCTCCTTCAGTAAATCCAGAGTATACTTTCTTTGATTTAGCACAAGGGTCGTACCTGATCTAGCAATTTCAATACTAAGAAAATATGTTAGTTTTCCAAGGTCCTTGAGATCAAATTCAGCAGCCAGTAAACCCTTTAATCTTGTTATCTGATCTTTATCATCACCTGTAACAATCATATCATCAACATAGACTAACAAAAGAGTAACCTTACCCTCCTTATTCTTTACAAACTGAGTATGATCTCCATTTCCTTGATTGTAGCCATGTTTTCTCATCACAAGTCTAAGACGTTCAAACCATGCTTGGAGAGATTGTTTGAGCCCATACATGGAATCCGATTTTTCCCATTATTTCCGTATCCGTAATAGTGCGAAAAGAAGGCCCGGCTCCGGGTTGTTCAGGAATAGTGGCGTTGAGTTTCTCGACCCTTTGACTTAGGATTAGTCAGTTCTATTTCTCGATGGGGGCAAGGAAGGGATATAACTCAGCGGTAGCCTTCTTCAGTTTATAGCATTTTTTCGATTTCTCATACCCTGGGGGCATACACATGTACACCTCTTTTTCAAGATCCCCATTGAGAAAAACATTCTTAACGTCAAGTTAGCACATTTTCCACCCCTTCAACACTGCTAGAGAAATAATAACTCTAACAGTCTTCATCTTCGCAACATGAGCAAATGTCTCTAAGTAGTCAATCCCATATTTCTGACTAAATCCCTTGGCAACCAGGCGAGCTTTGTACCTCTCAACATTCCCATATGGTTTGTACTTAATGGTGCAGTCCCACTTGCATCCCACCAGATGAGCCGCTTCAGGAATCTCTACCACTTCCCATGTCCGATTTCTGTTTAAGGCTTCCATCTCTTCTTGCATAGCATGAGTCCACTTGGGATCACTTTGAGCCTCTGTAACAGTCCTGGGAATCACAACCAACGAAATAGATGATAGAAAACATTTGTAATCTGTGCTCTGTCTAGAATATGACACAAAGTTACCAATAGGGTGTTGAGTACATGACCTAACACCATTTCTCAGGGCAATGAGAAGCTCCTCATTTTCAGTTTTTGTCTGAACAGTTTCTGTCTGAATGTCTTCCTCAACAGGTTTCTTTTGAGCACGACTTGGGTCATCCAGGGAAGAAGTAGGATTGGGATTAGGAATAGAATTTTCACCATCAGTCACCCTGTCTGTATGGACTCTTCGCCTAGAGTACACCTACCCAACAAACGGTTACATTCCTCTTGTGTCCCAGTGGAACACTCTTCATTCCTCTCATGTTCAAGAACCTCAACAGTCGGTGGACTTTCTTCTCACTTGTAATTCAAAAAATCTGCAAATTGAATTTCCTGACTCGGAGACTTCTCCCCTTGAAGAGGATTCTCACAAAAGTAAGAGACATGTTCCAAGAAGGTGACATCCTTGGTAATATAAACGCGATCGGTGGTCGGATCAAAACACTTGTACCTCTTTTGAGTAGGGGAATATCCAACAAAAATACCTTTAATTGACCTCAGGTCAAGTTTTTTAACATAAGGACTGTGATTATGAATAAAGCAAATACACCCATAGACACGAGGTGGAAGGAGAAAGGGTGGACGACTCCCTGGAAGCATAGAGTGGGGAGTCTGCCCATTCAGCACACTACTAGGCATACGATTGATCAGATATGCACTATTGAAAACTGTATCACCCCAATATTCTTTTGGAAGATTCCTTTGAAACAAGAGGGCCCTGATGACATTGAGTAAGTGACGATTCCTCTCAGCTACTCCATTTTGTTGAGGGGTATAACTGTAGGACGTCTCATGAACAATCCCTATTTTTCGAAAGAAATCTTCAACAGCTTGACATATATACTCACGAGCATTATCAGACCGAAATGTCTTAACAAAACTACCATACTAGGTCTCCACATGAAGAATGAAGGTCTCTATGACATGAGACACTTCACTATGGTCTTTTAACATATAAACAAAGGTACTCCTTGAGTAATCATTTATAAAAGGTTATAAAATACTGAAAGCCACAACAAGTATTAATGCCCAAAGGCCCCCACACATCAGAATGAATCAAGGAAAAAACTTTATTAGCCGAGTGTTCGAAATAGGGTATGAAGCTATAACATGTTTAGTAAACTGACAAACATCACATAATAACATAGATATGTCTAAACGAGAACATAAATAAGGAAATAACTGTTTCAAAATCCCAAAAATGAGATGCTCAAGGCGTTCATGCCAATACAAAAATAACTGAAAACAATCTTCTCTCTTCTTCTCTTTCCTGCTAACTACTGTCATAAGAGCTGTGGCCACACAAATAGGAAGTCGATATAGGCCTTCAGACACCAAACCAATCCCAATCCTCTTCCATATCACCAAGTCCTGCAAAACACAACGATTTGCAAAAAGTATAAGTTCACAATTCAACTCCTTTGTAATCTTGCTGACAGACAAAAGATTCAAGAGAAGATGAGGAACATGTAAGGCACCATGCACTAAAAAATTGTTTAACAAATGGAGACTCCCTTTTCCCGCCACAGAGGTAAAGGAACTATCAGCAAGAGAAACACGTTCATTTCCTGATGAGGGCTTATATTCATGGAAGAGCTTAGGATTGCCAGTCATGTGATGGGTGGCACCACTGTCAACAATCTATTCTCCCATACAAGAATTACCTTTTTCTCCAAAAACCGCAAGAGCAAGGTCGACTGTTACATCATCTACTGCTTCAGCCTGACCAATATCAATCCGACTCAAATAAGCATGAAGATCGCGAATTTGTTCAGTAGAGATATAAGCTTTCTCTCCACTAGAGTTGGCAACATCAGAAGTAGATTTCTTCCCATTGGAAGGTTTCCCTCGACTATTCTTCTTTTCTGGATGGAGGTCCCAACAAAAATCCATAGTATAACCAGTCTTCTTGCAGTGAGTGCACTTGCGAGGAGGTCGGGCAGCTCCTACAGGACCACGTCTAACAAGGGCAGACCTCTCATTGTATGAGATGTGATCCCCCTTTTTTCCAGTAATAATAAGGCGTCGTTGCTCTTCAGCCTCTACCCAAGAGTAAACCTCTTCAATACTAGGTAGTCTGTCAGAATTAAGGATTTGACTCCTTATGCCTTCAAAGTCCTCATTCAACCCTGCTAGAAATAGGAATACCCTATTCTCTCATTCTTTAGTTAAATGACACACCTGATCTTGGGGACAATCCCAAGTGTTATCAAAGTAGTAGTCAAGGTCCTCCCACTTAGATTTCAGGGCAGCATAGAAATCTGTGACAGAGTGTTCACCTTGCCGTAGAGAATATACATCCTTCATCAACTAATACACCCGAACAATTATCTTCTTTTGGCCATACATCTGCTCAAGTATAACCCACATATCCCTCACAGTCCTCTTGCGAAGAATAAGGGGTTGAATCTCGGGTGACACAGAGTGGACAATTCAAGTCTTAATTTGGTTGTCCTCAAGAAACCATGTGTCCCAAGCAACATTCGTCTCATTCGGTTCAATCTTCCTCCCATTTATATACGCAATTATGCCTCGACCTGCAATCCCCATGGTCATAGCAGCAGACCATAGCATGTAGTTTTCTTTGGTAAGACGAATAGTGGTGACCTGAACATGTATATTTTTAGTTCTAACACCCCCAACCTCTGTCTGACCAGTGTTCACAGTGGAGGAGGATGATTCAGCCATGATCACGATTCAATACCCAGGTGACGACAGAAGCTTGACAATGGTTGAGGGCACGCAAACGATGGGCAATACAGGGCAGCGGAGCAAGGGCAGCGGCGACGGAACAAGGGCATCAGTGGGATCTGGTCGACGGTAAATGCTGGGTGATGCTGGATATCAGAACAACGTCAGACGATGAAGGACCAGCTCCGGATGATGAAGGGTGTCGAACGATGGAAAGGTCAGGGCCGGAACTTCACGGCCGACAAAAAATTTTACAAAGTAGTCACAGACTCTGATACCATGTAGAAACGGTAAAAGCAAACAAAAAGATGAACACATAGATGTAACGTGGAAAACCCCTCAACTAGAGGGAAAAAACCACAGGTGAGGAGGACTAGTGCCCACTAGTAGCCATACACACTCTCTCTTTAATTATCATTCACACACCAAAATTAGGATTTACATAGCTTAAGTAGGGCCATAGTAGTAACACACTGGATTGTGTCCAGATACAGATCCGGATCCAGACCCAAATAGGTGACCCAAATACAACATATGTCAACAATAGTCAACACAATATTGTTTACTTCTGCTGTGTAGTGATAGTCATTCATTTCTGATCAGCTTTATTCTACTAATCTTTTGGCTGAATTCTTGTGGTCATATTTACGATGGCAGAAAATCCCAAACCTGATTCTTCTCATGAGCTTAAGATTGGGGGCATTCTATTCTTTTATGGTTCTACAGTTAAGTTGGATGGTCTTAATTATGAAATCTGATCAAGGTCATTCATAATGTCAATCATTGGACATCAAAAAAAATATTTACTTGAGAAAGATGAACCAGTAATCAAGACTGGAAAGAATGCTTCTTGGGAAGAGGATAACAACATGTTTATGTCTTGGATAATGAATAGTGTGGACTCTTCTATTGCTCTTACCATTGCATATTACACAACTGCTAAGGAGATGTGGGACTTTTTATGTCAGACTTATTCACCATTGCGAAGGATATGTGGACTTTTTATGTCAGACTTATTCACATGATAAGAATATGAGCAAGGTATTCCAGGTAGAGAAAGAATTATACAAACTACAACAAGGTGATATGAGTTTGCCTCAATATTTTGCTGCTGTCAAGGCTACTTTTGAGTGACTAAAATCTCTTTGGCTCTGATGTAAGTCGTGCTATAAGACTCATTATGAGTAAAGTATGGTTTCCAAGTTTTTGATAGGTCTCTCTCCAGAATATTTAGTGGCTAAGGAATAGATGCTCACTAGGACTAATATCCATGGTTTGGCAAAGGCATATAATAGGCTAAGTCGTTTGGCTGTCACTCTACCTTAGCCTATCAATGACACACCCACATCAACATTGGCAACATCCAATAGACGTGGGTCAAGTTCTTCCTCTGTCTCCAGAGGAAGAGGAACAAGTTGGGGGATTGGAGGACATGGTTGATTTCAATGTACCCATTGTGAAAAAATGGGTCATCTTGTGGGTAGGTGCTAGGATATCTATGGTAGACCATCTTGAGGCTCACAGCGAAGGGAAGAGGATCTAAGGCTCCCACATGCAGAGATACTTTATCATCAGCCCCTACAAGCAAGGCATAGTATGAACATATATTATCCCAAAGAGCTGCTTTATCTTCCTAATCAGTCTCTACCTCGTCTGGAGTAGTTGCTCTCTCCAAAGTTTCACGTGACCTAGGTACAGTTTAGATGATTGATTCAGGTGCCTCGAGGCATTTTTGTAGCCAGCCATATTTGTTCTCTTCCTTGACCGAGTTTGATCAACCATAGTTTGTTAAATTAGCCAATGGTAGATTTCTCCCATTTTGGAAAGTCGTGATGTTAAAATCTCTCATTCCTTGAATTTATCACATGTTTTTTATACTCCAGAGTTTCCCTCAAACTTGTTGTCAGTGCAGCAGCAACTAACCCCTTTATTTGCAATGTAAGGTCATGTTTGACCCTAATTCTTGTGTATTTCAGGACCTACAAATTGGGAAGATGATTGGTGGAGACCATGAGCAAGGGGGAGTCTACCTATTCTTGACATTTGTGGATTCTGCTGCTATTTCTGTGTCTCAAAAACCCATTGTGTACTAGTGGCACCTGCGGTTGGGTCATCCTTATCCATTGAAGTGGCATCATATTCTTCCTAATATTTCTATGTTCGAGTACTTTGAGTGTGAAGCTTGCCAGCTTGGCAAACACACTTGAAGCAATTTTCCTTCCAGTTTGAGTCCATCCAGTCAGAGTCTTTTTTATCTTCTTCATGTTGATGTGTGAAATCCCAATCAGGTTGCTAGTAGGTCTATGTTTTGTTGATATCTGGTTATTGTTGATGATTATTCTAGAGTCAGTTTTGTTGAAAGAGAGGTCTTTTGTCGTATGTATTCTCAAAAACTTCATTCTAGAAATAAAGACTCAATTTTCTTCTACTGTCAAATGCATCCACACTACTAATGCCTTAGAATTCAAAGCCTCCAATTTAATACAATTTTACAACAATCACGGTATTTGACAACAATTTATATGTCACCACACGTCTCAACAAAATGGGATTGCTGAGAAAAAACATCGTCAACTTCTAGACATGGCTCGTACCCTTATGTTGCACACTCACCTCACTAGAGGTTTTTGGGGAGATGCCACATTCACTACTTGGTACTTGGATCAATTGTTTACTTGGATCCATCGTTTACCATCCTTAGCTATTCAAAATGAAATCCCCATCCAACGAATGTTTCCAAATCGACCTCTATTTTAGCTTCCTCCAAAGGTATTTGGTTGTACCTATCTTGTTCATGTTCTTGGCCCACATAGGGATATATTTGCTGATTTTTCCATCAAATGTGTTTTCATTGGCTATCCTTCCCATAAAAAAGGCTACAAGTGTTTTGATCCCTTAACTCATAAGGAATTTATCAGTGCAGATGTTACATTCTTTGAGTCTCAAACTTACTACATCTTCACTAGTCTTCCTAAAAAGGTGTCACCTTTCGTTTTTCTTCCTATTCTTCCCTTTCCATTGGAGTCAATTCATTCCACTTTGAGTCTGTTTCTCCTTCCAATAGTCCCTTTATGGATGCTTCATAGACTTATATCATTGACATAAGGTTCCCACTACCACTCCACCAATGTCTCCTCAAGAGGTAAGCTCTCATGAAAACCTAGATTATGGCACTCATGGCTCTGATGGGGCTGATGACTTTTCCATAGCTCTTCGCAAAAGAAAACGACAGTGTACATTGCAATCCTATTTCACATGTTGTTTGTACTAACCATGTGAGTACTAGTCTTGATCAATTCATTAATGCTATGGCTGTTCTTCTATTCCTCCAAGTTATCAGCATGCACTTATGGACCCAAAGTGGAAACAAGCGATGCAAAAAGCGATGAATGCATTAATGTCCAAAGACGCATGGGAGTTGGTGGATCTACCACCTAATTGTAATGCTGTCGGGTCTAAGTGGGTCTTCACTATCAAGTATTATTCAGATGGGACTATTGAGCGGTATAAGGCATGCTAAGTTCCAAAAGGATTTATTCAAACATATAGAGTTGGCTTCTTTGAAACTCTTTCCCCTGTGGCCATACTTGGGACCATCAGGCTTATCATCTCTATTGTTGTGCAACTCCACTGGCTTATGTATCAACTCGATGTGAAAAATGCATTTCTTTATGGAGATCTATTTGAGACAATGTATGAAGCAACCACCTAGTTTTGAAAGTCTGGTAGAGTGTTCGAAGGTATGCCGCCTTAAAAAGGCTATATGTGGACTCAAACAAAGTCCTTATGCTTGGTTTCATAAACTGTCGGAGGTTCTATCGACATGTGGATTCTTCGTTGGATCAGTCTCATTTTTCCAAAAAAGAGGCTTTAGGTATGGTTATTCTACTTGTGTATGTGAATGATATTATTCTTATAAGAGATAATGATCAAGATATTTCTGCTACAAAGAAGTTTCTTCTACAATACTTTGTAACAAAAGATCTTGGTCAATTGAAATACTTCCTAGGCATTGAGGTTGCCTGAAGTAGTCAAGGAATAATTCTATGTCAAAGGAAGTATGTGCTGGACTTATTACAAGAGATTGGGATGCTTGGAGCAAAAGCTGCTAATCTGCCTATGAATCCTCATCTACATTTGCATGAAGATCAATCTGAAGTTGTAGACTCACAATCATATAAATCCCTCATTGGGAAACTGTTGTATGTAACTATAACTCGTCTAGACATAAGTTTTGTAGTGGGGCGTTTGAGCCAATTTATGGACAAACCGAGGAAGGTACATTAGGAAGCAGCCATGATGATTCTTAGGTATTTAAAGTCGTCTCCAGGGAAAGGGTTGTGGTTTAAAAAGGGTTCAACTTCTGAAGTTGAAGCCTTCATTGATGCTGACTATGTTGGATCAATAGAAGATAGAAAGTCTACTACAGGATTTCGTGTCTTTGTAGGAGACAATCTTATATCCTGGAGAAGCAAAATGCAGAATGTGGTGGCTAGGTCTAGTGCTGAATCCGAATATAGGGCTATGGCCCAAACTACTATGGAAATGACTTGGGTCCGGTCTATGCTTACAAATTTGGCGATCTCTGTCACACTTCCAATGAAGATGCATTGTGATAACAAGGCTGCTATATACATAGCTAACAATCCTATATTTCATGAGAGGATAAAGCATATCATGGTTGATTGTCACTTCATTAGAGATCAAGAAAGAGTTATATCTATAGTGCATGTTTCATCAGAGAACTAGGCAGTAGACTTACTCTCTAAGGCGCTACCCTATTGGCAAGTGTATGAGAGGTTGTGACAAACTTAGCATGATTGACATCTATGCTCCAGTTTGAGGGGGAGTGTTAAAATATTAGTTAATGGGTTAGATAGTTTTATGAAATTTTTAAGAAGTTACACATGTTTTATTTGTTATCTTTTATATTTCTTGAGGACCCATATGTAATTTTTGTTTTGGTTGTTTCTCCTAGATCTCTATTAATCAGAGATTAGGGTTGATAGCAAATTAGTCTCTCTCTCTCTCTCTCTCTCTCTCTCTCTCTCTCTCTCGGCCTCGTCTCTTCTCCTTTGTCTCACACAACATGATATTTTAGATTGTGAACTGTGAAGCTGGGTTCAAGTTCAGCTAAAATTGGAGCGGTTGGTCAATGTTGGCCTTTTTAGATATGTGAAACTATCTTGTTCCTATATATTCGATTATGGGTCTGCTAGTTAATGTCTTATGGGAGAGGATAAAGCGAGAAACCATACTCAATCTACAAAAAAAGAGATTCAATGATGCATGGGAAAAGTCACATCGGTGTATCGAAGGCAACTTTTACTGACGTTCAGAGACAAATGTCAGTGAAGATTAATTTTCATCAACATCCAGAGGAAAATGTCAGTGAAAGGCAACCTTCACTGACACGTGGCGTTAGGATGTCGTTGAACTTGGTCTTTCATCGACGTCTATATTTCAAACGTCGCTAAAAATGAAACTTTTACCGATGTCCAGCTCTAGACATTGGTAAAAAAATCTTGTACTAGTCCAATCTGCAGATGTTGATAAAAAGCAGCTAGTTTTACCGACGCATGATCATTCTTGCATCGATGAAATTTTTTGCTGGTGAAAAATTTCCGACGTTCGACCAATGCGTCGGTATAACTACACTTTTATCGACGTGTTGCCTCCAGCAAAAAAAGATCACTTTTGTCAAGAATGTTCTGCCTCCCACTTGTGAAGGAAAACTAAGAGTACAATTTACTGTTTCTGTTTATGTGGATGATGACAAATTGTGTTGTTTCTGCAGGTGCCATTATGTCTTCTGTCCATCTTGAAGTACATGAAAAAAATGCAGATGACTTATTGACAGACAGCCAGGAAAATGCTTGTGGGTCCCTTTAAACCAAGTAATTTTACATGATGAGTTGTCAAAAGTTGCAAGTGGAAGATGATCCACCGTTGTAGTATTATTAAACACCTTAAAAGCATACGTTTAGAGTCTAGACAAGAAAGGAACAGGTGAACACTTTAAGGAATTTTTAAAAGGTTTTTGTCCATGAAAATTTTTTCTCATTCCTAAATGCGGTACTTTATTTCGGGAAGTTTATTTCATTGCCAACACACAGGTTAAAATAGCAGGGCTATTATTTTATATTTTCGAAGAATTTCTGCAATTTTAAAACAGCCACCTGGTACATTTGTAGGTCATGTTTCATACTATTGGGTTGTACCAATCTATACAGAATGACCACCGTTCTGCAGCACTTGAGCCTATCTATAACATTACTTATGAGGCCAGAATTTACTGAACGTCACACTTCTCCAAATGATAAAGATACTATATTTGATAGCAATGTCAATAAATCAAATTTAGATCAGATGTCTGATTGGACTACTTCAAGGAAATGGGTAAAGAAATAACATTTGATTAATAAATCAGATCAGATTTGTATTTAAGAAATGACATAGAATCAGATTCTGATTTAACTAAATATTTGATCTGATTTAAATTCAGTTTCAGAGTTTGTTTTACATAAAGACTGTATTTTTTATATAAATCCATATCGAAGGTCAATTTTTAACATATGGTAATGTGGTTCAGAGTTTGTTTATCAAATTTTACATATCTGATAGAGCGATTATCATAAAAAATATATCTGATTCATATCCAGCCCATTGACATCCCCAAATGGATGCAGACGAAGAGTGGGGAGAGAAAGAGAGAGAGAGCTGCACATGCTTGAAAAAGTAAACGTTTTCACCTTGCTTAAAGGACGGGAAAAAATGGTCAACCTTAATGTGGGAAAAGTAGAACCATTTCCACAAAATTTATAGGGTTCTCAAATATTACACCCACGATTCAATTAAAGCTGGGCATTGGGCCAGGCCAGGCTGGCCCAAAGCTCGACAAAGTCGGGCTCAGATTGGTCCGATGCTCTTGCTGGCAGATCAAGCCTGGTTGCTTAGTTATTGGGCCGGGTCCACTCATATTTCAAACCCTTAATATTTTATATTTTAATATATTAGAAATCCTTAACAATGTGCTAAGAGTTTTTAAGGTTGCTATTGGCGATATATGAAAATTTTTTGAGGAAGTAATGGGCGATACACCAAAAGTTTGTAAGTGAGTGAATTGCTGGAATCATATGTTGAGGAACACACACACACACACACACATATATATATATATATAGAGAGAGAGAGAGAGAGAAAGAGAGAGAGAGAGAGAGAGAGAGAGAGAGAGAGAGAGAAAGAGAGAACATGATGAAAAATATGGAGAGATGAGTTGTAAATATATATATCTCGGACTGAGTTGAGCCCCAATACCCAACTCGGACCAGCTTGGCCTGGCAAAATTTTTTAATCGAGCCAGCCCAGATGTCAGTAGACCTGCCCAAGGCCGGCTCATCATGGACGAGATGTCCAACTACTCATCGAGTACCCAGCCCGTTGCCCACCTTTCATTCAAGAGTTTAAAGTATGGCCAACATCCAAATGCTTTGGATCTCTGTAGCTTTTGTGTTCAGTAGTAGGAAAAGGGAGGACATTAATAAAACTCAATTAGTTGCTTTGAACATCATGTCAGACCATCTACGTTTGCAGTAAAAGAGCTGAACCATTTCCTAATATTCTACGACATTTAGGGGCCGTTTGATGGCCAGAAAAAAATTTCTGGAAAAAAATTTCTAGAAAAAAATTTCTGGAATTGAAGAAACAGAAAAATGTTTCCGTTTTTCCAAAACCAGTTTGTGTTTGTTAGGCTGGAAATAATTTTCTAGAAAAAAATTTCTTTGTTTGATGGAAATGGTGAGGAAGAAGGAGGAAGAAGAGAAGGAGGGAGGAGGACGAAGGGATCAAGAGAGGAAGGGAAGAGAAGGTAGGAAGAGGAAGAAGGAGGAGGAGGAAGATTGGGGTTGTTGCCGTCGGATTGGCGGAGTGAGCTGGGGTTTGCCGCTGGTGTGCTTCAGATTCCGGCAGAGGCGACTTTCCTTGTTGATTGCGGTCAAGCTCCTCCGGCCGTGGTTCGTGTGGATGTTGCTGGATGATGTGGGGATGGCGTCAAGGGCAGGGACACCAAAGAGCTATGGCAAGCTCTCTCCTCCTTCCCTTCTTCTTCCCTCCCTCCTCCTCCTTCCTTCCCTTCTTCCTTCTCCCTCCTTCCCTTCCTCCCTTCTTCTTCCCTTCCGTTCTTCCCTTCTTCTCCCCTCCGTTCTTCCCTTCTTCTTCCTCCTCCATCTTTCCCTTCTTCTTTCCTCCCTCCTCCTCCTTCCTTCCCTTCCTCCCTTCTTCTCCTTCCCTTCCTCCCTTCTTCTTTTTCCCCGTCTCCTTCCTCCAACGGTCACAAATAAATTTCCGGAAAAAAAATTTCCATCCCCCCGGACAGAAATTTTTTTCCAGTGGATTTCCGGCCCATCAAACGCCCCCTTAGGCAATGTGTTGCTTGTATGCAGTGCTCATCATGGTCATCTCAACGTTGTTCATGTCTGACGGCCAATAACATCCCAGTTGGAACTTGGAAGGCGTTGAAAAGAGCATGCCTTGTTCGCTTCACATGTATAACCGCACACAAAAACTTTGGGCTTGTTTGGCTGACGGTAAAAGCTGAGTTAAGCAACTCTGTTTCACTAGTCCCAAAAAGAACGTTTTTTTTGTCTGCATGTACAAAATGTGAGAAATAACTCAGCCGTTTAAAACTTTAAAAGATATTTAAAAGAAAACACCAACGTGAAAGAAGCATTTTTTTCATGTTTTTCATTTTAGGCGTTTTTAATGCCAAATTGCATGTTTTCATTTTCTAATTTTTATTTGTTGCTTATTTACTTACTTTTTTATGTTTGTGTTAGTAGTTTCTTATTTATTTTATTTTTTCCTGATTTTTAGGATTTTTGAAAATCTTTAAAATTTACATATTTTTTCAGTTCTTTTTAAACTTATTGTATTATACCCGACAGAACCTTCACTCTTTAAGACATGAAAATATTTTTTGTGGCTGGTTGAGACCATGTTTTGCAAACAAAACTTTGTTTCATCCATGTTTCTTACTGCCGTCAAGAAAACTGCTACTGACGACTTTCTCATTTTTACTTATGTTTTCTTACCGAAGTCCTTTTTTTTTTGGTAGTGTCAGCTTATGCCCAGTTTGAACCATGTTTTGAAAAGTCTTTATACCCTCCAGCTTCTTCATTCAAAAAAACCGGTTTACTCAGCGGGCTTAGAAATATTTGATGAAACTCATTTCCCCGTGAGATGAAGTTCGTGAAGGCCAAAGAATTGAGTTTCTACCTCCCATGACTATCTTCACTGGGCAACTTCATCTTTCGGCATTGATATTTCCCGCAATTAGCCTTCAAATGCAGGAGGCAGAAGACAGTGTGGGGTTCCTCCACACCATCATTTCCTATTTTCAGCAGCCTGAACCACCTGTGAAACTTGTAACTCACTGAAGTTGTATGCCACCTAGAAGATGCACTGTGAGTTGAGCCAGCTCTCACCCACGAAGCTCAATTCAATCTCCTAGCAATTGGTCTGGCTCCACCCCTAAGTGTGATGAAGTAAACCCGGTGCTAGGTATGCCGTTACTAAATAGCTGTTTCCTGCTTTAATTGATTGTGGTGCCAATAGTCATCAAACTCATGACAGACCTCCGGGGTTTGTTTTTGAGAAAGCTGAGTCCAATTGTACAAGAGAGAAAAGGTTGGGATCTATAGAGGTATTAACAAGAGCAGTCAAAGAACACACAAATCACAGCTTAACATGGTTCGGCCAAACAAGAAAAGGGCCTATGTCCACGATGCAGGCACTCTCTAAGTCAATGAACTGAGAGAGATACCCATGTTCCTTTTATTGATGTAGTTTTTTTTTTTTTTTATTTTCATTTTTAGGAGATATTGCATCAGTAACCTGTTAAATATTCTTGACAGTCGGTTAGAGTGTTTCTGCAATATTAGGAAGTTAGAGTGTAGGACTTAATATTATCTTATTTTGTTTGAACTAATATTGTAATTCTTGTTACCGCCAGCCCTAATCTCTTTAACTTTGAGATTAGGGCTACGTTAGTGATAATTTTCGAAGTTTCTCTCTCTGGTCATAACATGGTAACAGAGCCAAGGGTTCTCTAACTTCAGCTGCAATCTTCTTTTTTCCGGCAACTTCTGTTCTCTCTCTGGTTACTTCTTTCCCTCATCTTCTTCTCGTCGCCTCGGAGGGCGGTAAGAAGATAGGATCTGATCGAGCTGCGTGAAGGAGGACCTGATCATGCCTATGTGGAGAGCGTGTTCAGATCCTCAAGTGGATCGTGTGGAGCAGAGTTGATCTATAGATCATGGGTATCTATTCGTTGATGCTTCGTGCATTGTGGACTGCTGCTGATCGTGGGTATGGAATCTGTTAGTTGATGCTTCGTGCGTTGTGGATTGCTGCTAATCGTGGGTATGAAATCTGTTAGTTGATGCTGTTTGGATTGTCCTTGTCTCTATGTCATGTGTTGTGGACTGCTTGACTTATGTGGGACAACTGAATTTTGGAGTAGCAGCAACCATTAGTTGAAGTTGGAGAAGCATCAGTCATCGGCTGAAACAATACTATTCAGAATTGTTGCTAGATTTATAGATTTGAAGTTGGAGAAGCATCAGGCTTATGTGATTTACAAATTCTCCTTTATTCCCTTGCTTGTGATATTCCTCTGATATTTGTGAGTAGAGATATGTTTCGAATTTGTGGTTAACTACTACATCCTATACAGTTATATTGTACATCAGGATTTTTTTTTTTAATTTACTATGGATGATAGTAGTAAATCCGAAGGTTCTACTGAATACAAGATGGTTGGAAATTCCTTTTCTTACAAAACCATGATCAAGCTTAATGGTTCAATTATGAAATCTAGTCTAGGGTGTTCATGATGTCTGTGGCTGGTCATAGAAAGAAATATGTTCTTGAAAAAAATGAACATACTGAAAAAAAGAGTAAAAATGCTGCGCGGAATGAAGATAATAGCATTGTGATGTCGTTGATTATAAACAGCATGGAGCCTCATATAGCTCCAACAATTGTATACTACACCAAGGCCAAAGGTATGTGGTCTTTCTTGAAGAAGACATATTCTCATGCTACTAATGTTATTAAGATCTTACAAATGGAAGAGGAATTATACAATATACAGCAAGGCGATCAAGGCTTGTCCCAATATTTTGCCAAATTGACTGCTACATATGAATGGTTAAAAGCTCTTTGCCCACGTTTCCAGCACTATTATGCATCACATTTTGAATCCGCTATGGTGGAAAATTTCTTTCGGGGATATCTTCAAAGTACTTTGTGGCAAAAGCACAAATTCTCACAGGCAATGAACTCCTGACTTAGCAGATACATATAATAGGTTGAGTTGTCCTATAATCACTCTCTCTCAGCCTACATATGACACACCGGTCTCTGCATTTGTAGTCTCAGAAGGAGGTAGCTATAGTTCTTATGTTGGAGCTGGGGGACATGGTACAGGCAGCGGTGCGGGTCGTGGCAGATTTTAGGTGCATCTATTGTGACAAATTAGGTCATTTAGAGGATCGATGTTGGGACAAGCATCCTCATTTGGTGTTCCATTGGTCCACCAGGGCGTGGTGGAGGGAGAACCACTGCAAGAAAAAGGTCTTCTTCATCTCATGCAGCTACCTCACCAGCTACAACATCTATGGTTGAGTCTCCTACTTGTTCTCTTATACCCACATCATGTTCTCATGATGAATATGATCTAGTTCTCACTCAGAGATCCTCATCTACATCTACCAGCACTACTATAATGAAGTAAATCTTCTCTGTTGGTATCCCTACTAATGACCCAAGTATGATATGGATGATTGATTCAGGAGTGTCCAAACATTGTTGTAACCAGCCACAAACGTTTTTATCATTAACCAGGTTCACTACACCACAACATTTCTAACTAGCTGATGGCAAGCTGTCCCCCATTTTGGGCAGCGGTCATATCTAGCTCCCACCCATGGGCACCATTACACATGTGCTATATGCTCCTCAGTTTCTTGTGAATCTGTTATCTCTTAAGCAACTTATTAGTGACCTACAGTGTAGAGTTATTTTTTATCATGGTTCATGTTCTTTTCAGGATTTACAAACTGGGAAGATAGTTGGTGGCGGCCATGAACATGAGGGTCTCTATTTCCTTTTTGTCTCCGTAGATGTTGCTGCATCTTTATTCACATCGAAGACCTCTCTTTTTCAGTGGCATTTTAGAGTGGGTCATCCATCTGTGTCCAAATTTCGTCACATGTTTCTAGATATTTCTGCATTAGAGTCTTTCTTATGTGATGTGTGCCAGTTAGGCAAGTATACACAGAGCAGTTTTCCTTCAAATCAGAGTCCATATAGTCAAAGTCCTTTTGATCTTCTTCATGTGGATGTTTGGCGTCCTAGTCAGGTTTCTTTCAGTTTGCATTTTTGGTATTATCTTGTTTTGGTTGATCATTTCACTAGAGTTAGTTGAGTATTTTTGTTACAGGATAAATCTAAAGTTATTCGTATTCTTCAAAAATTTGTCAAGGAAATAAAAACTCAGTTTGGCTTTGTTGTTAAAAGCATTCGCACTGATAATGCTATTAAATTCAAATCTTCCGTTCTACTTCAATTTTATGCCAATCATGAAATTCAACTACAATATACTTGTCCCCACACTGTCCCAACAAAATGGTGTTGCCGAACGCAAACATCGGCAACTCCTAAGTGTGGCTCGCACCTTCATGCTGCATTCTCATATGCCTGCCTCCTTTAGGGTGATGTTATTCTTACCGAATGCTATCTCACTAATAGATTGCCCTCGTCTGCCATCCAAGAACACATTCCCATTCAAATATAGATCTAGGTCGGTCGTTATTTCATATAAGGCTGGGCATCAGGCCGGGCCGGGGTTAAAAATGTAAAAAACGAGACCCGACATTATAAACGGGCCAGCCCGAGGCCCGGCCCATTTAGAAACGGGCCGGGCCGGGCCCACGTAATATCGGGCCTCGGGCTTCAACTTATGCCCAAGGCCCGGCCCGGACCGATTATTAACGGGCCGGGCCGGGCTTTTTTGGGTTAAAGGAGTTGAAGAACATGGGGAGGGAGACAAGTGAGCTTGGCACCGGTGCAGCGAAAGAAAAGCGAGGGGGAAGGAGGCAGAGAAGATCGCCGGCGACCCACTAAAACGAAGGCTTAAGTTGTAGCGGTTTTCGGATGACCCACATGGGTGGAGAGATATAGGGGAATGGCCATGTTCTGGCAAACCTCGGGCAATGCGCGTCGCTCGACTACCTCAACCTCTCACACAACATCCTTGAATAGAGGGCGGGGGGACCCTAATCGGCTATATTGCTAACATTCAGTTTTCTGAAAAAAAAAATCTTGTCGGGCTTCTCGGGCTGCCGACGATCACAACGGCAGGCCCGAGCCCGACCCGTTAATTACCGGGCCAGGCCGAGCACGTTAACCTCAGCCCGAAAATCATTATTTCAAGGCCCGGGCCAAGGCCCGTAACGGGCCGGGTACCGGGTACCCGGCGGTGGCCCGGCCCGTGGCCCAGGCTTAATTTCATATACCTCCCAAAGTATTTTGATGCACTTTTTCTGCACACATCTCAGGCCCAAACAGAAACAAACTTGCTTCCCAAGCCATCAAATGTGTATTTATTAGATATTTTATCAATAAAAAAAGAAATCTGTGTTTTGATCCCCATACCAAGAAAGAGAATATCAATACAGATGTTACATTCTTTGATTCTCATCCTTACTTTTCCTCTTCGAGTCCCACTATGTCTGAGATGCCAATTTCTATTCCTCTCCCTGTTCCTCCAGTGTCATTTGAGTCAATTCCCCCCCTCACCACCTATGTCATGTGAATGTTTCCTTAATCCTTCATTAGCCTACACTCGCCGTCAAGGTCCCTCTCCAAACCGCCCACCAGAATGTTCTCAAGAGGTAAGTGCTACTGGTAAGACTGACTCAGGCATAAATGATGACTACTCCGCAGATGATCTGCCCATTGCTATTCGCAAGGGCCAGCGGCAATGCACAATGCATCCAATTTCTAACTCTGTCTCTATTGACTGTTTGAGTACAAGTTTGGTGTAGTTTGATTGATCTATGTCTAGTCACATTATTTCATCTTCTCACCACCAAGCCTTGTTAGATTCACGATAGAGGCAAGTCATGCAGGATAAAATAGATGCTCTTATTTTTAAGGAGACTTGGGACTTGGTGGATCCACCGATGAATTGCAATGTTGTTGGCTCCAAATGGGTATTCACCATCAAGTATCATTTTGATGGTTCAGTTGAGTAGTTCAAAGCACGTCATTTAGCTAAAGGATATACACAAACTTATGGGGTTGACTTCTTTGATACTTTTTTGCACGTGGCATAGTTAAGCACTATTTGACTAATTATATCTCTTACTGTCCAACATGATTGGCCTATATATCAGCTTGACATAAAAAATGCCTTTCTATATAGAGATCTCTCTGAAATAGTCTATATGCAGTAATTACATGGTCTTGAGTGACATGGGGAGTGTTCTAAGGTATGGAAACTAAAAAAGGTCATGTATGGACTTAATCAGAGTCTCCATGCATGGTTCCATAAGGTAATTGAAGTTGTATCTAAGTGTGGATTTCAAAGATCCCAGCTTGATCACTTGCTATTTATCAAATGAGACACATCTGGTATAGTGATATTGATTGTGTATGTTGATGGTATTGTTCTTACTGAGGAAAGTAATTAAGAGATAGCTCAAACAAAGGAATTTCTATAAAGGCACTTTGTCACAAAAGACCTTGGTCAACTCTGTTATTTCCTTGGTATTGAAGTGGCTCGTAGTATCGCAAAGAAAGTTCTTGATCTTTAGCAGGAAGCAGGTTTATTGGGGGCCAAATCTGCCACACTTTCTATGAATCCTTGACTTCATATTTATGATGATGAATCAAAGACTTTTGACTCTAGATTTTACAGATTTTTGATAGGAAAACTTTTATATTTGACTGTCACTCGACCTGACATTAGCTTTGTTGTGAATAGTGTTACAGTATAGGGTTTGCATCCAGAATCGGGTCATTATTGGGTCTATTAGATTGATTCAAAAGATAACTATAAATAAGGGAATAGTGGGGGTCATTGCGGTTGTCGAGAAATTGAGGTCTGTTGGTAGTTAGCAGGTGGCTGCTAACAATGATATCAGAGTAGGCTTTGAGGGTGTAGTAGACAAACAATATAGATGCTTGATTGGAGAAGATGGAGATTTCATCAGCAAGGATTTACCTAACAACAAAAGGCATGAACAAGATGTGGGAGATGACAATAGCAGACTACAAGCAGATGTTTCTGATGCTTGAAGAGCTTCTAGGTAAGAAACCAACTGAGGTTGCTCTTTCAAACAGGAAATTTCATGCTCAATTGGGTACCAATTTAGAAACTTTAGATGGCGAGCTGAAGAAGATGCTCCAAGTGTTGGGGTGAAAACCCAACTCATGGGTGATGCTGGAAGAAATTGTCGTGTGGTTCATGAGGTTGAAGACGTTGTTTTTGTAGAACAATAACAAGAAGACAATCTTAACATGGAAAACCCTTGACTCGAGGGATAAAAAACCATGATGGAGAAGATCTGATGCTCACTAGTTGTCGGGCTCACTCTCTCTCTTAATTTTTATTCACACTTTAAAATAAGGGTTACAACGGCTTAAATAGAGTTTAACATGAACAATGGGTCAGATAGGGTCCAGACCCGGACCCAAACATACAAACACGTCAATACTCCCCCTCATGTTGGGTGTACAGATTAAACATGCCTTACTTGGATACATTTATCTCAAATGAAGTTGATGGCAAGGCCTTGGTCAGAGCATCAACTGTTTGATTTTTGGACTTCATGTAAGGTAGAACACATTCTTTAGCATCAATTCTCTCCCGAATGAAATGATGGTCAATCTCCACATGCTTCATTCTATCATGTAATATCGGATTGTTGATTGCAGACTTGTTATCACAACACATCTTCATTGGTCCCTCTGTTTTTATTCTGATGTTGGCTATAGCAGTATCAGCCACAACAACTTAGAGACTCCCATGGCCACAACTCTATATTTGGCCTCAGCATTAGAGCGAGAGCAAACGTCATGTCTCTTACTCCTCCACACTATGAGATTCCCTCTGAAGTAAATACAGTAGCCTGAGGTGGATCTCATAGTATCAACACATCCTGCCCAGTCAACATCTAAAAACCCTTTAATATCAAGAGAATCTTGCTTAACATACAAGAGGCCCGTGCCAGGATTCCTCTTCAAGTAACGTAAAATCTTGTCATCAACCTTTAAGTGAGCATCCGTGGGAGCATGCATGAACTGACTCATCATATTCACAACAAAGGTAATATCAGGTCTAGTGAGAGTGAGATAAATCAACTTCCCAACAAGACATCAATATCTTCTTTGGGCATCTTCACAAAGAGGCTCCACATCTTTAAGACTAAGCTTGTATCCATTATCTAGGGGAGAAGAAGCAGGTCTACACCCAAGTTTCCCAATCTCTTTTAGTAAATCTAGATTGTACTTCCATTGACTTAACACAAGACTTGTGCCTGACCTAGCAATTTCAATGCCATGGAAATATTTCAACTTACCAAGGTCCTTGAGATCGAACTCGATACCCAATAGTTCATTTAACTTTGTTATTTCATCTTCATTATTACCTGTGACAATCATATCATCAACATATGCCAATAGAAGAGTAACTTTATGCTCCTTTCTCTTCACAAAGAGAGCATAATCTCCATTCCCTTGATGATATCCATCTTCTCTCATTACAAGTCTAGGTCGTTCAAACCATGCCCAGGGAGATTGCTTGAGCCCATACAAAGCTTTCTTCAACTTGCAACATTTTTCAAGTTCTTCATTAAGAAATGCACATATCCATTTCCTCTTCAAGGTCTTCATTAAGAAATGCATTCTTAACATCAAGTTGGTACACCTTCTACTCCTTTATTACTGCTAAGGAGATAAGAACTCTAACTGTCTTCATCTTTGCAACAAGAGCAAACGTTTCAAATAGTCAAACCCATACTTCTGACTGAACCCCTTGGCAGCCAAGTGAGCTTTACATCTGTCTACACTCCCTTCTGACTTATATTTGATAGTGTAGACCCACTTGGATCCTACCAAATGAGCCGCTTCAGGGATATTTACCACCTCCCACGTTCTATTTCTATTCGGTGATTCCATTCCTTCTTGCATCACATGAGCCCACTTGGAATTGCTTTGAGCCTCAATTACAGTCATGGGAATCACTTCTATAGAAAGAGGAGATATAAAACATTTGTTGTTCTTGCTCAATTTATAATATTATATGAAATTACCAATAGGGTGTTGAGCACATGACCTGATACCCTTTCTAAGAACAACAGGTAACTCTTCGTTTTCAGCTTCTGTTTGAGTACCTTCGACCGACATCTCTCGAGCATGACTTGGGTCATCTAGGGAAGGTGTAGCGTTAGGATTGGGAGTAGAATTTTTGTCACCAGTCAATTCACCAGTGAGCTTTGTTGCAGTCAATTTTCTCCTAAAGTAAACTTGCCCAAACAAGCGGTCACATTCCTCCTCATTACCAGTTGAGCAACCATCACCGTAACCTGAATTTCTTCCTTTTGGTACTCCCAAAAATATGTAAACTGAATCTTTTGATTTGTAGAATACTCTTCTCTTGTTGTGGACCTCTCCCCTTGAAGAGAATTCTCACCAAAATAGGAAATATGTTCTAGGAAAGTGACATCTTTGGTAATATAGACACGACCAGTGGAAGGGTCTAGACACCTATATCCTTTTCGAGTAGGGGAATGACCAATAAACACACCCTTATTCGACATTGGATCAATTTTTTTTAATATTCAATTTTTTTGATAGTCAGCACTAATGGCATACAATTGCTATTGATCCTTTCCTTTCCATAATCTCAAGGTGTGGCGTTCACAAGTAGTTTGATTTGATTATAGTAAACTGTCGCTTAGAATCATGATTGTGAATAATACAGACACAACCAAAGAACCGAGGTGGAAGAGAAAAAGGTTGATGAATCCCTACTAACATAAAATGAGACGTTCGCTCATTCAGCACGTGACTTGGCATATGATTAACCAAATATGCACTGACAAGCACAACATCCCCCCAATACTACTTTGGAAGATGCCATTGGAACAAGAGGGCCCTGGTGACATTTAGCAACTGATGATTCTTTCATTCAACAACCCCATTTTGAGGAGGGGTATAACTATAGGATGTCTCATGAACAATCCCCTTTTGTCGAAATAAACTATGAACAACATGACACATACACTCATGTGCATTGTCAGACCGAAAAGTCTTAACAGAAGTTTCAAATTGAGTTTCCATAAGAATATTGAAAGTCTATATGACATTAGGCATTTCACGATAGTCCTTCAGCAAGTACACAAAGGTGTTACGAGAGAAACCATCTATAAAAGTTATAAAGTACTGAGAACCATGACAAGAAGGAATTCCCGAAAATGATTTGTAGATATAGGGTATGAAACACTAACATGTTTAGCCAAATGACACACATCACAAGATAACATAGTCATATCTAGACTAGAACATAAATCAAGAAACAACTATCTAAGTATTTCAAAAGGAAGATGCCCAAGGCGCTCATGCCATCGCAAGACCAACTGAAGGAAGTCCTCCCTACTCTTCTTTGTTTTGCTGGCAGCCATCATGAGAGTTGTGGAAACAAGCATGGGTAATCGATATAACCCCTCAGAAACCAAACCAATCCCAATTTTCTTCCTCATCACCAAGTCCAATAAGACACAACGATTAGCAGAAAAAATAAGTTCACAATTCAACTCTTTCGTAATCTTGCTAACTGACAAGAGGTTTAAGGGAATGTGAGGAACATGTAAGGCATTGTGAACTAAGAACTTTTTTAAAAATGAGACACTCATAGAGGAACCATCGGCAAGAGAAACTCGTTCCTTCCTAGACGAGAGCTTATACTCATAAAAAAAAACTTAGGATTGCAGTCATGTGGTGGGTGGCACCACTATCAACAATCCACTCTCCCATACAAGAATTACCTTTTTTTTCAGAGATAGTAAGGGTTCATCTGATGCCTCGGCCTGTCTAGTTTTAATTCGAGTCAGGTATGCACGAAGCTCACGAATCTGATCAGTAGACATTGTTGTTTTTCTCCAATTTAGATTAGCAACCTTAGAAATAGATTTCTTCCCACTAGAAGGTCTTCCACGACTATTCTTCTTTTCAGGATGCAAATCCCAATAAAACTCAATGGTGTGACTGATTTTCTTGTAGTGAGTACATTTTTGAGAGGGTGAGGTAGCCCCAATAGGAGCATGGCTAATAAGAGCAGACCTCTCACTACATGTGGTATGAACCCCCATTTTTCTTGTTATAACAAGATGTCGCTACTCTTCAGCCTCCACATGGGAATAGATATCCTCAGTGCTGACCATATCTTCTGAAATAAGAATTTGACTTCTAATACCTTGGAAGTCATCATTCAGTCCAGCTAAGAACAAAAACACCATGTTCTTGCATTCCTTGGCCCAATGATGCAGTTGGTCTTGGTGACAATTCCAAGTATTATCAGAGTAGTAGTCAAGTTCCTCCCATTTTGATTTCAATGCCGCATAAAAGTCTGCCATAGAAAGTTCTCCTTGCCATGGGGCATAGATATCTTTCATCAGTTGATACACATGAACATCCTTCTTCTTCTCGCCATACATTTGTTCTAAAATAACCTACATATCCTTGGTAGTCCTCTTATGAAGGATGAGGGGTTGAATATCAGAAGACACAGAGTTTACAATCCAAGTTTTGACTTGGTTAGCCTCAAGAAACCACATATCCCATGCTGGGCTAGTCTCAAGTGGTTCAGTCTTCTTCCCATTGACATAAGCAATTTGCCCCAGACCAGCAGTCCCCATAGTGATGACAGTAGACCATTGAAGATAATTATCCTTGGTGAGATGAATAGTGGTAAATTAAATAGGAATATTTTTGGTTTTAGAGACCTCAACATATGCCCGATCAATACTAACAGCCGATGAATCTGATTCAGCCATCATCGAGGCTCAAGTCCAAGCACGACGAAGTAGTGATAGCAGCTAAAGATAGAAGCAGCGACTGCAACTACGCAAGCGGTGGTAGTAGAAGCAGGCACAAGTGGCAACAACAAAAACAGGCACAAGTGGTGGCACCACAACGGCAGACACATGCATAGGTGACACAACAGAAGCAGGCAGTGGCAAGGAAGAGTTGCAGCTGCAGGCAGGTGACAATGGCTGAAGTAGCGATAGTTTTGCTGTGTAGGCGATCACAGTAGAAGGTCGAGCAATAGAAAGGTTGGAGCGAAGGAAGCAGAAAGGTCACGCTATAGACAGGGGAGCTCAGACGTGCATGCAGGCGACGAGAGATTCAGACGATATGCAGAATGCTTGAGCAAGTGACTGCGCAGGGTACCTCATCGGGAAGATGTTGCCGTCGACAAGAGCAAGGCCCTCGCTGGGTTCAAGCAAAGACGGAGACGGGCAGTGTCTGCAAGGCAGAGGCTCAGCCAATGCAATAGGCTCAAGTGACACAGTAGGTTCAGGCAAAGGCTTGGGCGACGCAACTTAGAGAACTCAGGCACTAGACAATCCAGGTGACAGAAGACTCGGGCAAAGATGGCTCAGGCGGCAGGAGCAAGTGACGACAGAAGAACTTACGCCATAGTAGATTGAAGCGGCAACAACAAACAACGAACAAAGGTGTCTGGTGTCTAGCAGAGACAAAGAAAAAAATGGGAGTAGATGGAGCAGAGTCGGGCAAGCCTAAAGCAATGCACGACAAAGCTTCATGGTCAATGCACTGAAACTTCATGGTAGAGTCGGGTGATTGCAAGATCCTTAGTCCAAAATGAACAGAAAACTCAAAACCTCATCGGCTATGATACCATGTAGAACAGTAACAAGAAGACAATCTTAATGTGGAAAACCCAAAATGAATTGAAAACTCATAACCTCATCGGCTCTGATACCATGTAGAATAGTAACAAGAAGGCAATCTTAATGTGGAAAACTCTCGACTCGAGGGATAAAAAACCACGATGGAGAAGATCCGGTTTTCACTAGTTGTCGGGCTCACTATCTCTCTTAATTTTTATTCACACTTTGAAATAAGGGTTACAAAGGCTTAAATAAAGCTTAACATGAACAATGAGTCAGATAGGGTCAAGACATGGATCCAAACATACAAACGCGTCAACAATTTCCTTACGCCGAGTCCTGCCACAGAGGATGAAAGGTCATGTCATTGAGCACCAAGTTAGTGACCAGTTTGTTGAAGTTGGAAGTGAGTTCTTAAAAGAGACAGTTGAAAGGGGTAGCATCTTTCCACTCACATTCCCATCTACGAAGGAAATCTTCTCCCATGACGATAATTAGGGAAGAGGTCCTACAAACATTTCTACATCTTCAGGGGAAGACACTCATACCCCCATGGTGGCACCAAATGCTCCCAAAATGGATGCATTGGATCTTAGGTCGAAGGCTGAGTGCGTGCAAGGCAGGGATCACAGATTTGGGCCTGTTATGTCAGCTAGGCTCATAAATCACAACGCAAGTATAATGAGAGCTTCCCATCAACAGTTTGTGATAGCCTGCAAACCGAACCCCTTCTACAACATCAGTGATAGATGCATGATCATTTCATCATTCAAGGATGATACCATCATCATGTCAATAGCATCAAAGAAACAGCACATGCAGTAGAAAACCCCATGGATGACCTCAATACCATCTAAATCTAAGGTGAGAGTTTGCTTCAACGTGGAGACAAGTGGGCAGGTGTTGCAACCTGGCAAAGCCCCATGGGTAACATCTGAGATGCCACATTAGTGGGAAAGATTGTAGTGGAAATGAAGAACAAGGGCCCTACACCACTAGCTTGGGCCTCGCTAGCTTGTGAGGGAAGGACCTCGAACCCCCACCCAGGCCATTGCCATTTATGACATCTCTTTTGACTTACCTTATCCAGTGTGGGTGGAAGGGAGGGAGAAGAGGAAGGCAGGGAGGCTCGAGGGAACAAACATCTAAGGTACTATTGTTTGATATTATAATCGATTATCTTATTCCCTTGGGGATCGACAATCAGGTTCCAGCGAAAGGTATACTCCATGTCAAGTATACTCTCACCAACAACATGCCTAGGAGAATCAGGGAGGGCAAACTAGTTCATAAGCATGGGGAGAGGGAGTTGACAATTACTCTTGCAATCCATATCAATAGGAGGATGGTGGACACTGACCAGAAACAGTAGACGCTCAACACTAAGGACATGTTGAAGGTCGTTGCTTCAGGGTCCATGTCTGTGGGTAAAAAGGAAGAGGCATTGTCTGGTCATATAGCAGCATGGAGCAATCTGAGCAGTAGAAACACTTTAATCTTGGGTCGTTTGGACAATGAAGCAATCAAACTTGTAGTGTCTCAAAATGGTCCACTGATACTAATAGTCTTGCTTGCTCAAATTAGGGGTATTGATTTTTTTATGTATGTTACTTTCTTTGCGAGTTTTAGATGATCTGAACTCCTCCATTGTGTATGGTAAATTGGTGACATCTAGAAATTATGATGAGAAGGATGATGAAGATTGTGTAGCTGTCGTCCTAGTATATAGGGCCTTCCATTTGTTGGAGTTCAAAGATGTTCGTAAAATTGCAGCTGAATTATATGTTCATCTTCACCAACATGTCATATTGCCAAGTATTGAAGCTCAGGTGCAGAATGTTGTGCTCTATCAGGATAATGCTACACATGAAACTCTGGAGGCATTAACTGTTACATTTAGAAATGTTAATGATAAATGGCAATCCTATAGTTGGGGAGTAGGAAACGAGAATCATATTGGATTCTTTAGCAAACAAGTTTCTTGATTGTATCAATAAGCTTCTTGCAATAGGACTGCTAGCTCGCAGTCAGCGAGTTGTTTAGATTCACTGGCAGTGGTGCAGCTTGGATTTGCTGCTACTTATCCCCTACTAGATAGTTAATAGTGCAGATCACAAGGAGCCCTACATATCAAATGCAACTCTTAATCGAGTTCAATGTCGTTGATAGCTGCAAATGCAAGTGAAGGTCCTTTCTTTCCTATGCGAGATCAATTAAATTGGTAATGTAGTTGCAATCTTCAACTTGGGGGCACATTGATCGCATGGAAAGCACAAAATGCAGCACAACACTCAAAGGAAGGACTTTCCTCATTCAACAATGGTTCCTTATCAAACCCTCAGACCTTGAGGACAAGGTTTTTCTCGAGGAGGGAGTAATGTTACAATCTAGGGTTCGGATCAAGAATCAGGTTGTTATTGGGTCTACTGGACTGATCCAGAAGATTACTATAAATAAGGGAATTGTCGAGGTCATTGGGGTTGTCGAGGAATTGAGGTCTCTCCTCTGGTGAGGGGGTTGCTCTAACTGGGTTAGGCAGTGTGTGTGAGTGAGTTTATGGGGACTTTCTTGTAAGGTCGGTAGTTAGAAGGTGGCTGCTACCAATAAGCTAAGTCAATTCATGGAAAAACCCAAAAGGTTCATTGGGAGGCTACACTAATGGTAGTAAGATACTTAAAATCAGCCACAGGAAAGCAGTTATGGCTCAAAAGGGGAGAATGTGTTGACATAAAAGACTATATGAGTGTTGATTATGCTGGGTCTGTAGATGACCTGAAGTCTACTATAGGTTTTTGTGCCTTTGTTGGAGGTAATCTTATTTCTTGGAGGAGCAAGAAGCAGAATGTGGTTGCCCGATCTAGTGATGAGTCTGAATACAAGGCTATGGCTCAAACTGCGGTTCAAAGGTCATGGGTCAGATCAGTGCTTCTAGATTTGGGCATTTCAATGAATCTCCCAATGAAGATGTATTGTGATAATAGGACAACAACCTATATTGCAAACAATCCTGCTTTCCATGAGAGGATGAAACACATTGAAGTGGATTGTTATTATGTTTGAGACTTGGTACAAGAAGTTATTAGCACTATTCATGTCTCTTCTGAAGATCAGGTAACTGATATTTTTACCAAGGCTCTACCCATAGGCGATTTCTTGAGAGGTTGTAGTAAGCTGATCATGATTGATATATATGCTCTAGCTTGAGGGGGAGTGTTAAATATTCTTAACAATCGGTTAGAGTGTTTATGCAATATTAGGAAGCTGGAGTGTAGATCTTTTAATATTATCTTATTTTGTTTGGATTAATATTGTAATTATTGTTACCGCCAGTTCTAATCTCTTTAACTTTGAGATTAGGGTTACGTTAATGATAATTTTCAAAGTTTCTCTCTCTCTAGTCGTAACATAACCAATCTCCTAGATACACATAAATCTGGTTTTTCAATATGGGAAACTGTTTCACACAGTCTCCTTTTATCCGTTTGTAATTATCTCCTTCATCTGTTTTGTCCATTTTTATCGCCTTCCATTTTCATTTTCAATTCTTCACTCATTGTCATCTTAGCTTGGGCTAGGGTCTGCCTTTCTTCTTTAACTTCCACACTTCTTCTCAATCTTATCTCTCTGAGATTAAGATTGTTTCTAAGAGTAACAACAACTTTTAAGGCCTTAGTCAATATGTTTGCAACTTGCCATTTTGATAAGATAAATTTCACCTTTATTTTGTTTGCTGCCACATTTTCTCTAATGAGGTGATAGTCTATCTCAATGTGCTTGGTTCGAGCAATGAACTTTGGATTTGCAGTTAAAATTTCGCTCCTAAGTTATCACTCCATAACATAGGAGTGTTCATAATTTCAACTCCCATTTCTTTAAGAATATGTTTTCTCAACCTTATATTCTGCCTCTATACGAGAATGGGCCACAATTTGTTGCCTATTGGTATTTGATACACCAAGATGGTTCCTACATACACCAGGTAACCTCCATGAAAAGGTAATGTTTGGTTAATTAAATGCTGAATATTGAAGTGACCCAACTATTTGTTGATAGCTAGGGACATCCTTTATTGGTTTACCTCCTTCACGCAACAAATTGATGTAAGGGCAGCAAGACTACTAAGAGGTTTGGCATCCTTCATCCCTGTTTTGACAAGAAGATCATATATATATTTTCTTTGAGATAAGAAATTCCTTCTTTATTTATTTCAACTTCCACACCTAAGAAGAAACTACGACTACTCAAGTCCTTGATAGAGAGACACTGCCCAAAATCCCCTACAAGCTTATTGATTTCATATCTGCAATTTCCTGTCACTATTATATCATCAACATAAATGAGAACAAATATATGGACATTAGCTTTGACTTTACAAAATAAAGATGAATATGTTTTTTATTCAATAAAGTGCGGGCTTTCAAGGTATTGTTTGAGACATTCGGACCATGCCCTGAGAGCCTACTTTAAGCCATTAAAGAGCTGTTTTGAGACTGCATACGTGCTTAGGCTACGTGCGTAGGCAACCTCACATATTCAAAACCTGGGGGTTGATGCATATAGACCTCTTCATGCAACTGGTCATGAAGAAAAGCATTATTGACATCTAATTGATGCATGACCCAATCAGGACTGGCCGTCATAGATAAAACCATTTGGATTGGGGTTGGTTTTATGACTGGACTAAATGTCTCATAATAATCTATTTCCTCTTGTATACTAAACCCCTTAACAACCAGAAAAGCTTTATATCTCACAAATTTCATCCATATTCTCTTTGATTTTGAAGATCCAACAACATCCAACTATATTGCTTGAAGTAGGAGGAACAAAAACCCAAGTCTCTTTCCTCATAAGAGCATCATACTCTTCATTCATTGCAGTGTGCCATTTAGGCTGAGATACAACATCAGATAAATTCAATGGCTCAGATTCGAACATTTTCACCTCACTAAGAAGCTCAGAACTGAAGCAATATGGCAACGTCACAAAGATTTTGGGTCGCCTCGTCCCATCTTTTGACTGAGTAGTCTTTGGATGGGTTCTTTGTGTAGAGGAAGAAGAGGCATCATTTCCTGGCAGCTGGTAGTCGACTCCATTTCTTGTTGAAGGAGGCTGGTGAGCAGGTTCAAGCTTGCATTTTGAACCGATTGAGTGGCAGCCATGAACTAGGAAAGAAGACAGGCTCCAAAACATGATCATTAGATACTCTCATCTCCATCTGATGTTCAAGAGTAATAGGGCACTCTTGAGAGTCGTTATGTGTCCGGCCCGGTTGGTAACTTGATCACTAGTGACAGGATTCTGATTTTGAGAGAATTAAAAAAGTACCTTCATCGTAGATGACATGCCCTAAACATATAAACTTTCTTAGTAATAGGATCATAACATTACATTCTTTTGTAATTGGGCCCGACTCCAAGATAGTTGCAAGCTCTAGATTTTGGCTCAAGTTTATTGGAGTTTTATGGAACTAGATAGGGATAATAAGTACTTCTAAAAACTTTGATAAATTCCATGCTCAATTTTTTTTTAAGAGGATTTCAAAAGGAGAATCATTGCTGGTGTTTTCACTTGGCAAGTGATTGATAATATAGGCAACATGATGAAATACATCAACCCAAAATCCACTGCTAAGAGAAGCATGAATACATAGACCACTTTCAGTTAAGTGACAATGTTTTCATTTAACAATTCCATTCTATTGGTGAGTGTATGGGCAAGAGATTCATCGATGAATGTTGTGAGAGTGAAGAAAATTATCAAAATCATGGTTAAGATATTCTTTTCCTCCATCTATGTGAAAGATTTTTATAGTTGCTCCAAGTTGGTTCTCCACTATGGTTTTAACATTTTTGAAGTAGGCGAAAGTCTCAGATTTCCTCTTTAAATGAAACAGCCAACAAAATGGGAGTTGTCATCAACAAGAAGAAAATATTATAAATATCTTTCTCTTGAAGCAAAAGGAGCAAGTCCCCACCAATCTGCATGTATAATTTCAAGAGGACAAGAAGCAGCATTAAGAGTCATATCAAATGGTAAGCAATGCATTTTCCACAATGCAACTTCAGCAAAAAGGCATATTGTCATCAACATTAGAGAAATATTCTTAGATTTCATAAGAGAAACAACTTTACTGCCAGCATGAGCAAGTCTTAAATACCACAACCATTTAGAATGTTCTTTATTTGAAGCTAACCTATTCTCATTTGCATTGGAAAGAAAAACATAAGAAAATTCAACAATTCCATTTTTTGTTGCATCTTTGATGTTCGGCCACTTGTAGAGACCACCCTCAATTGGCTTGATCACCATTGTTTTGCTGGTCTTGCAGTCCTTAACACAATATCCATTAGCACTGAATTGAAAAACATAGTTATTGTCTTTAGAAAATTTTGAGACAGATAAAAGATTTTTCTTGATTTATGGCACATGTAAAACATTTTTAAGGTCAAAAGATGCCCATTGGAAGGGAGAGACATAGATCCAATACCTGAAATGGCCAACTAGGATCCATTGCCAACCATGACTCCCTCGCTGCCTGCATAATTAGAAGTGTTATTAAGGAAGGAGTCAGCAACTGTCACATGAAGTGTGGCCCTACTATCTGGGTACCAACTATTATTAGACATAAATTGAATTGGCATGGCTGCAAAGGTCTTTTGTATATCATGACAGGTTCTAGCTGTGTGATTTTTTTGTTTACAGAACTGACATGTTACTCATTTCTTTTCATTGAGGGACTGATCTCCACCTCTTCCGTGATCACCTCCTCCATTACGACCATGGCCTCCTCGACTGCAAGTTGTCAAAGTTAGCAAAGCCATGTCATGGCCTCCACAATGAGAATTGAATACCATGGAGGTGCTGTTGGCAGGTTAATGCAAGGATGTTCCTTTGATGATCTGAAGCTTCATCTCTTGGTTGATAAGCATGACTTATAGTTCAATGAAAGATGGCAGATCTTTGAACGTAGTAACAGTAGTAATAAAACATTCATATTGAGGAGGTAAGCCATTAAGAGTGAACTACACAAAATGTTAATCAGCGACTTTAACACCAGTAGCATGTAACTAGTCACAAATAAATTTTAATACTATTTAAATATTCAGACATAGACTTATTTTCTTTCATCCCAGACTGTTATTCTCCTTTGAGTTGAAGAATGCGAAGGCTGGATGGAAAAGCATATGCTTTCTCAAGAGCAGCCCAAGCTTCATGAGCATTTTCAATATGAAGGATTTGAGATTACACATGTTCCGTGACGGTAGCCTTAATCCATCCGAAGGCTAGAGCATCATTACATTCCCATGATTCATCTTCAAGATTTGGGATGGATAAGTTACTTGGATCTGAGATAGTTTTAACAGGAGCCTTACACATGCCATTGACAAACTTTAGAAGGCCTTGGCTGATCATAATTGTCATGTTTGAGATTTCCAATTAGTTGGTGCGATCCAACTTGATAGACACTAGTGTCGAAAAGGCATTCCACTATGCATCAAGACTAGAATGGGAGAAAGCCGGAGATGCGGAGGAAGCCATCTTGATGATGATACTCACAAACACAAATCAATGATAATGCCACAAAGAAAGAAACTGGATTTACTCCCTCAGTGTGGCTCTGATACCATATAGAGGTATTAACAAGAGCAGTCATAGAACACAAATCACAGCTTAATGTGGTTCAGGCAAACAAGAAAAGGGCCTACGTCCATGATGCAGGTACACTTTAACTCAATGAATTGAGAGAGAGCCACGTTCCTCTTATTGATGTAGAATTTTGAGTTTACATTTTTAGGAGATATTGCATTAGTAACCAATCTTCTAGATACACATAAATCTGGTGCTTCAATATTGGAAATCGTTTCACATGGTTTCCTTTTATCTTGCTCAACTACAAGTTTGTAATTATCTCCTTTCTTCATATATTTTGTTCCATCTTTATTGCCTTCCATTTTCATCTTCAATTCTTCACTCATTGTCATCTTAGCTTGGGTGGGACATGCCTTTCTTCCTTAACTTCTGTTGCAGCGGTGAAGAAACTCGTGAAGAGGGCGAGAGAGAGAGAAGATGCCGTGAGAATAAAATCGAGAGAGCCTTCTTCATTACGATACCCTAATCTCCCTTATAAAAGAGATTAGGGTAGAAAAGGGGATTTACAAAATAACATAATGAAAAATAAGGAAAATATTAAAGAGTATTATAACTCTTTAATATTGCTAAGAATCCCCCTAAAACATAAAGCTTTTCTTTTTCAACACTCCCCCTCAAGCTTAAGCATACATATTAAACATGCTCAGCTTGTCACAACATCTAGAGAAATCACCAATAGGGAGAGCTTTGATGAAGATATCTGCAGCTTGATCTTCTGAAGGAACATGAACAGTGGCAATGGTTCCTGCTTGAACGAGATCTCGAATGTAATGACAATCCACTTCAATATGTTTAGTTCTTTCATGGAAAACATGATTGTTTGCAATGTGTGTGGCTGCTTGATTGTCACAATACATCTTCATAGGAGGTGAGATTGACACACTTAGGCTGGATAGCATGGATCTAGCCCATGTCATTTTTGCTGCTGTTTGAGCCATAGCTCTGTATTCGGATTCTGCACTAGATCTTGACACCACACCTTGTTTTTTGCTTCTCCACGATATGAGATTGCTTCCCACAAATACACAAAATCCTGTAGTAGATTTTCTGTCCTCTACTGAGCCAGCATAATCAGCATCACTATAGGCTTCCACTTCCAGAGTCTTGCCTTTTGTGAACAAAAGGCCTTTGCCAGGAGAAGATTTCAGATATTTAACCACCATCAAAGCAGCATCTCAATGGACTTTCCTTGGTTTTTCCATAAATTGATTTAGTTTTCCCACTGCAAAACTAATGTCAGGTCTTGTCACGGTAACATAGAGAAGTTTTCCAATAAGGGATCTGTAAGATTTAGAATCCACTAGCTCTGTTTGGTCATCATAAAGATGTATACGTGGATTCATAGGTAGATTAGCAGGTTTAGCTCCTAGCATCCCTGTGTCCTGCAATAAATCAAGAACATACTTTCTTTGAGAGAGAACAACACCCTCCTTATTGCGAGCAACTTCTATTCCCAAGAAGTATTGTAGAGGACCAAGATCTTTCGTCACAATGTGTTTTTGAAGAAACAACTTTGCATCAAAAATTTCTTGATCAGAATCACCCGTCAGGATAATATCATCAACATAAACCACGAGAACAGTTATACCTCTGGAAGCCTTCTTGATAAACAAAGAATGATCAAAAGGAGATCTGACAAAGCCACACTGTGAGACTACCTCAGAAAACTTGTGGAACCACGCACGAGGGCTCTGTTTGAGTCCATAGATAGCTTTCTTCAGCTTACACACTTTTCCACACCCCCCCTGTCTTTCAAATCCCGGTGGTTGTTGCATATAGACAGTCTCATCAAGATCACCATACAGAAAGGCGTTTTTGACATCGAGTTGATACATGTGCCAATCATGGTGGACAGCCACAGAAATAATAAGATGAATGGTTCCCAACCGAGCAACTGGAGAGAAGGTCTCAAAGAAATTCACACTGTATGTCTGCGTGTAGCCCTTAGCAACCAATCGAGCTTTGTATCGTTCCAAAGACCCATCAGAATTATACTTAACTGTGAATACCCACTTTGAACCAACAATATCGCATCGAGGAGGAGGATCAACCAGTTCCCAAGTCCCCCTTTGCACTAAGGCATCCATCTCATCGTGCATAGCCTGTCTCCATTGGTTGTCTAATAAAGCCTGCTGGTGACACGTAGGAACTGTATGAGCAGCCAAAGCATGAATGAATTGTTGCATATTTTTACCAACCCCATCAGTAGACACAAAATGAGATATAGGGTGTAAGGTACATTACCGCCTGCCTTTGCGAAGAGCAATAGGTAAGTCTTGACAAGGATCAACAATAGGGCTATGCACTTCAAGTGTACTTACCTCCTGAGAAACGGTTGGCAAAGGAGTATGAGAGGGTTAGACCAGCGGTGGATCACAAAACTTGGGCACAACAGAGGGAGGATATTCACAAGGGAACGACTCCAAAGGAATAGGAGGAATAGGTAGTGGGTTTGGAGGCTGTGGCATCTCAGTAGATATAGGAGTGAGACTATAATAATGTTGGGACTCAAAGAATGTGACATCGGCACTGATATACTCTTTTTGAGTCAAGGGATCAAAGCATTTGTAGCCTTTGTAGTTTTTGGAGTAGCCAATGAAAATACATTTAATGGCTTGGGCTCCCAATTTGTCACGTGTGGGTCCAAGAATGTGAACAAAGCATGTGCAACCAAATACTTTGGGAGCCACTGGAAACAAGGATCTCTTTGGGTGCACAAGTTTAATGGGAATCTGGTTATCAATGGAGGACGAGGGTAGACGGTTGGTCAAGTAGCAAGCAGTATGAATAGCATCTCCCCAAAAATAAGCAGGGAGATTAGTATGAAGCATAAGGGAACGAGCTACATTTAAAAGTTGGCGATGTTTTCGCTCAACTATTCCATTTTGTTGGGAAGTATGGGGACATGTAAACTGAGGAGAAATGCCATTATCTGTGTAAAACTTCATTAAGGTAGATGCCTTAAACTCAAGAGCATTATCAGTGCGAATGTTTTTAACAAGAGTACCAAACTGGGTCTTTATTTCAATAATAAGATTCTTGAGAATACATACGACTTCAGACCTTTCCTTCAAGAGGAAAACCCAGGTGACTCGAGAATAATCATCTACAATGACAAGAAAATAACGAAATCTTGACCTACTAGCAACTCTGCTAGGACCCCACACATCAACATGAAGAAGACCCCACACATCAACATGAAGAAGATCAAATAGTCCACAACTAGACGGACTAAGACTCGATGAATAACTACTACGAGTGTGTTTGCCAAGTTGACAGGCTTCACACTGGAAAGACTCTGGTACTGAAAGGTGTGGAAGAAGATGACGGAGCTTGGAGACAGATGGATGACCAAGTCTGAGATGCCACTGAAAAGAGGAGGACAACGATGCGGTCGATGATGCTGCAATACCCACGGGGTCCGACAGGAAGTAGATGCCCCATTTCTCATAGCCTCCACCAATCGTCTTCCCAGTTTGCAAGTCCTGAAATGAACATAAACCAGAGTCAAACGTAACACGACAATCTAAATCATTAACCAATTGTCCAACAGATAACAAATTTGTAGGAAACTTAGGGGCAAATAACACATTGGGAATAGTCATAGATTGAGAAATCTTGATATCTCCATATCCCATAATGGGTGACCATCTACCATCTGCAAGTCTCACATGACGTATCTGAGGTAATGAGTGTAGCACAGTAAACATAGAAGGCTTACTACAAAAGTGTCTTGATGCCCCTGAATCAATAATCCAAGTAGTACCTGTATCATGTGAGATAGTGTCAACAGACATAGCGCTGTCAATCATAACTGTGGAGGCCGATGGCTGAGTAGATCTGTGTGCTAGAAAGTCCTCATATTCTGATTTATTGATACTCACAATCACTGTCTCAGGCTGAGAAGAAGAAGATAAAGAGCCATCTACCACTGATGACGCTGCTTGGGCTGATTCAATAGAAGACTGTAAAGAGTTCTTCCCAGGCTTTGATGTAACATTTCTGCCTAAGGATGGTGTTGCGGTAGGACGACCATGTTTATCCCAACATCTGTCTTCCAAATGACCTATTTTCCCACAATAGGTGCACTGAAATCTCCCCCGACCTACTCCTGACCCACGGCCCATGCCTCTCCCCCTAAATAAACTGCGTCCACGTCCCCCTGAGGCTGCCAAGGCAGAGGCATGGATATCACTGGAAGATGAAGAGAAGGTCACTGCAAGACGACTAAGCCTGTTGTAGGCTTCAACTAGATCTGGGATTTCTACTCCAGTCAACATCTGAGCCTTTGCTACTGCATATTCAGAGGAAAGACCCTGTAGGAATTTCGCAACCATAGACTGTTCACCATGGGTCTTATAGCATGTTGGACATGGAGGACGTAATGCCTTAAGTCGTTCAGAGATGGACTTAAGGGAAGCGAAGTACTGAGCAAGACTTTGGTCACCCTGTTGCAGATTAAGTAGTTCCTCCTCTACCTGCAATATCTTGCTAACATTCTTGTCATTTGAGTAAGTTTGTTTCAAGAAATCCCACATTTGCTTGGCCGAGGTGTAGTATGCAATAGTTGATGCAATTTGGGGTTGCACACTATTCATGATCCATGACATGACAATATTATTATCTCCTTTCCAAGAAACATATTTTCCACTCTTTTCAACAGGTTCGTTTTCTTCTATAACATGCTCCTTCTGATGTCCAATCACAGACATCATAAACACACGAGACCAAATCTCATAGTTAGATCCATCTAACTTTACAGTAGACCCATATGAAAATGGATTTCCTCCACTTTTAACTTCATGAGAATATTCAGATTTGTTAATTTCAGCCATTGCAAATCTGTCCACAAGTAACCACCCACCAAGCAAGCCAAAAAAATATATATAAATCAATAGAGTGTTTAGCGGCTTATCAACAATAGCACATGTCCAACACCACACGGCAACGCTAGATGCAAACCACTATTCCAAACGATAGACTGTTGTCCAGCAGTCCCACGACAAATGAGTTTCAGTAGAACAAGTAGAAGATCCAAAAACACCAGTAATACACAAAGAAAATTGCTTCAAGAACCCCACGATAGAGGAAAAATCAGAAATCTGACAACAAGACCTCAAGACTGCTCCAAGAACCCCACGATAGAGGAAAAATCAGAAATCTGACGACAAGACCTCTCTTTTATGCATCTAACATTGTTGTACCACAGTTTTATTGCCTACGAATCATGAATATTAACAACAACCTTCAACATAAATAATCGCATACTCCCACTCAGCTGCGAAAAAAAAATATGTATGTAGATACCCATGGCTGGAGTCTATTCATGCATATTTCATAGCGTGAATAGACTCCTCTACACGGGTCAGCTGCTGGAAAACAGTTAGCACAGCCCTGTTGTGTCTAGTAGGAGAGGGAGATGGAAGGAAGAGAAGCGAAAGAGACGGTGAAAGAAATAGCCTGAATCACGTCGCCAGCCTGAAGAGAAGAAGATGATTCATTCACGTCGCCAGCCTGAACGTCGTTAGCCTTAGGTTGATTCACGTCATCAGCTTGAAGAGAAGAAGACAACAGCCTGAAGAGAAGAAGACGACAACCTCACTTCACCAGCCTCAACGTCATCAGCAGTCATCACGTCCCAGCTGATTCACGCCCGCTCTGATACCATGTTGCAGTGGTGAAGAAACTCGTGAAGAGGGCGAGAGAGAGAGAAGATGCCGTGAGAATAAAATCGAGAGAGCCTTCTTCATTACGATACCCTAATCTCCCTTATAAAAGAGATTAGGGTAGAAAAGGGGATTTACAAAATAACCTAATGAAAAATAAGGAAAATATTAAAGAGTGTTATAACTCTTTAATATTGCTAAGAACCCCCCTAAATCATAAAGCTTTTCTTTTTCAACAACTTCCACAGGATCAACGTGGCTCATACACCAGTTGCTAAGACTAGGGAGATGGAGGTTCACATCTCTAAAGATAGTGTAGGTGGGACTAAATAGGGGAAGACCTATAGCAAGAAGGGTATTAGATTTGCATGCAAAGGTAAGAAAGGGTGGCCCCTGCTAAAGCCTCTAAAACTAGTGGACTTGTTGGGAGCTCAGTTTACTGCTTACAAAAAGAGGAAAACCTCCAGTGTATGGTGTTGAAGATGATGAAGATCATGGGGCTCGAGGGGACTTAGGTGAGGTCGAGGCCCCTGTTAAAGTTATTTGCTGGAACATGAGAAGCATTGCTAAAAAGGAGCCACAAAAGGAATTCCAGGATCTTTTTTTAGACTGAAAGGCCAAATGTTTGTTTCTATTGAAATCAGAAAGTTTAGGTTTAAGTTTGGTAGTTTTCTGATTACTTAGAAGTTAGAGTCTTCTTTTATCATTTTACAACTTTATGTGTCTCTCTTGTGTAAAGACTTCAACCGATCCCTAATCTCTCTTTAAGTGGAGATTGGGGTATGATAATGAAAAAAACATTTGTCCTTCTCTCTCTCTCTCTCTCTCTCTCTCTCTCTCTCTCTGTTGTTTATTCCTCCATCGTTCAACATGGTATCAGAGCGGGCGGACTTCTAATTGGCTAGGGCGGTGGTGCTCGTCTCTTCTCTTCTCTATTCTCATGTCTGATCAGCCCTGTCTGGAAGCACATCTGAGCTCTTTGGGCATGCACGTCTAATCAGCCTTGTCTCTCATATCCCAACCTAAGGTTTCTTAAAACCCTAGGTCGATCGATGCACTCTTGAAGTCAGTTGGTGGAGCACCATAGTTGAAGGCATGTTGTGATGCTGGTAAGTTTGAAGGTATGTCATCTGGTGGAGCAGTTGAGGGTATGTTGTGCTGGCAAGTTTGAAGGCATGTCGTATGGTGGAGCAGCATATTTGGAGTCATGATGGGCAGGAAAGTTTGAGTTTTATTTTACTGTCTTTAATATTGTGCGATGAAGCAGCAAAGTTGAAGTTTGATATCACGTTGAAATGAATCTGACGTTGAGATTCTATGACTGAAAAATAGTTGCTGTCATTAACAACTGTGCTCATTTGTTGTTCTTTCTGCTCAAGCCTACTTGAAGAAGTATATAAAACTGTGCACTTTTGGTGTTTTGTTTGCTCAAATTTTGCGTGAAAGAGGTCTCAGTCATTTCTTATGGGATGTTGTTGTGAATTGGTGATATATGAAAGAGGGAACTGCATGTGATATAGCTGATTCCTGCTTTGCTCATCAGCCTGCTTTACTTATCAGCTCCTTTGCATGACTGATTAATTGCAAATAGGACTGTCTTTTCTATGTTCTACCTGCTGCACAATTTTTATTGTGGTATTCTTGTTCTTCTACATTAATTCCTGTTGTGGTTCATTATGGCTGAGAACAACAAACCAAAGGGTGGCAATGGTCATAAAGGAGCTGAACACAACTATGAATTGTGGTCTAGGTCCTTTATGTTGTCAGTCAAAGGACATCGAAAGAGACATATAATTGAAGAGGATGAACCTATTGACAAGTCAAGAAGTACATGACCTGGGAAGAGGACGACAACATGATTATGTCTTGGATTATGAACAACATCCGACCACAAATTTCTTCTACTATTACTTACTATACTACTGCTAAGGAGATGTGGGAATCCCTAGGCAAACATATTCACAAGACAAAAATGTGAGTAAAATTCTTCAAGTTGAAGAGGAGTTGCACAATTTTCGACAAGAAAATCAGGATCTATCACAATACTTTGCATATGTTAAAGCGACCTATGAGAGACTGAAATTTTTGTGCACTCCATGCAAATCTTGTTATAAATTACACTTTGAACCTACTATGGTTGCAAAGTTTCTCGTTGGTCTGTCTCTTGAGTATGCAGCTGCCAAGGATCAGATGCCCACTGGGAGTGAAATTCCTTATCTCTCTGATGCATACAACAAACTTAGTCATCTGGCAATTAGCTTGTCTCAACTAGCTTGTGTGACGTCAGCTTCTGCTCTTGCTGTGGGGGGTGGTCATGGTCAAGGCACCACCTATTGTGCCAAAGGAAGAGGTTTAGGTCATGGAACTGGTAGTCATGGGAGGTTCTAATGCACCTATTGTGGGAAGATGGAACACTTGGAGGGTACAGTCACCAAACAGGGCAAGAGCCTTGCTCATCCTCCTATGGGCTCTGCACAGGTTGCCACTCCTATTGTGGATGGTCCTTCGACTAGCACAATATTGGAGACAATTATAGTTAGCATTGACAGATCTAAGTATAAGCAATTTTTGACACACAAAGCCTCATAGGCTTTAGCTTCCACAGCTTTGATTGATCGAGCCTTCTTAGCGGGTACATCCACGTCTGAAAGGTATCTCTTGGATTATTGACTCATGAGCATCGAGACATTTCTATAATAGATCTGGTTCTGTCACTACTTTACATAGATTCTCTCAGCCACGTCTTGTCAAAATTGTAGATGGTAGAATGTCAACCATATTAGGTTATAGAGATGTGAAGCATTCTCAGTCCATGACTATTCCAAATGTTTTATATGCTCATGAATTTCCATCTCATTTGCTCTCTATTAAACCAGATTACTGATTTACATTTCACATTACTTTTTACTCGGGTTCATTATCATTTCAGGACTTACAATTTGGAAAGACGATTGGTGGCGGCGGCTATGAGAAAGGGGGTGTCTACATTTTGTTGACTCCTATGGGTCTTGTTGCTACCTCCTCTTCATCGAAGTCTACATTCTTCTAATGGCATCTCAGACTCGGTTATCCTTCAGGGCCCAAGCTCTGTTCCATCCTACCTAATCTCTTAGTCCTAGAGTCATTTCAATGTGAGGCTTGTCAACTTGGTAAGCACACTCATAGTGGTTTCCCTTCAAGTCTCAGTCCGTCTAGTCAAGGGTTGTTTGATCTTCTTCATGTTGATGTATAGGGGCTTAGCAGGGTTGCTAGCCAATCTAAATTTAAGTATTTTCTGGTCGTTGTTGATTATTACTCTCGAGTTAGTTGGGTATTCCTTTTGAAAGAAAGGTTTGAAGTAGTTTGTATTCTCAAAAACCTTATTATTGAAATAAAAACTCAGTTTGGTTTTATGGTTAAGTGTATTCACACTAATAATGCTCTCGAGTTCAAATCATCTATCTTAATGACCTTTTATGTTGAAAATGGTATCTCTCTCCAATTTACATGCCCTCATACCTCACAATAGAATGAAGTTGCCAAACGAAAACATAGGCAATTTCTAACTGTTGCTCCTACCCTAATGCTTCATAATAATGTACTTACATACTTGTGGTGAGATGCCATACTCATAGCTTTTACCTGACGAATCGTTTACCATCATCCTCCACTGAGAACAAAGTACCGATTAAACTTGTTTATCCCAATCGAAGCTTATTTTCTATTGCACCTAAAGTTTTTTGTTATACCTATTTTGTTCACATTCTTGGGCCCAAATGTGATAAACTTTCTGCTCAAGCCATTAAGTGTGTGTTTGTTGGCTATCCTCAAAACCAAAAAGGGTGCAAGTGCTTTGATCCTGTAACTCAAAAACAGTATATCAGTGTGGATAACATTTCTTTGAGTCTTAGTCATACTTTTGTGTCATCTGAGATGCCATGTCCTATCCCTCTATCGATTCCTCCTGTCCCATTGTAATCTTTTCCCTCTTCTATTCCGACTATGAATAAGTTCTAGGACCCTCCATTGGTCTACACTCGTCGACATGATCCCTCTCATGGTCGACCATCAGAATCTTCTCAGGATGTGAGCTCCATTAAAGTAAGTATACTTGACATTGATCCTTCTCAGGACTTGTCTATAGCCCTGTGCAAAAGGCAAGAAACAGTGTACCATGCATCATATCTCACAATTTGTTTCCACTGACCATCTTGAAGACAGATTATAGCAGTTTCTTAAAGCTATGTCAGTCCATACTGTACCAACTGGTCATCAACAGACATTACTAGATTGTAAATGGCAGAAAGCTATGCAAGATGAGATGGATGCTCTTGTACAACATAATACTGTCTGTAGAGAGAAATAAGGCTCGATTAGTGGCTAAGGGTTACACTCAGAGATAGAGTTGATTTTTTTCAGACGTTCTCTCCTATGGCTAGGTTGTGTACTATTCGGCTCATTATTTCTGTTGTGGTACACTCTAATCGGTTTATGTATTAGATGTGAATAATGTCTTTCTCTATAGTGATCTTGAGGAGACCGTATATATGCAACAACCCCTATGGTTCGAGCGACAAGGAGTGTGTAATAAAGTGTGTCATCTGAAGAAGGCAAGTTATGGACTCAAACAAAGTCCCAGGGCATGGTTCCACAAATTATCTAAGGTGGTTTCACAATGTGGATTTGAAAGATCTCGTTTGGATCATTCTCTATTCATCAAGAAGACCTCCAAAGTTATAGTTGTTATGGTAGTATATGCAGATAACATTATCTTGACAGATGATTGTGATCAAGAAATCTGGGCTACAAAGGCTTTCCTTTAGAAGCACTTTGTCACGAAAAATCATGGTCACTTGCGATATTTCCTTGGGATTGAGGTTGTGCATAACAAATAAGGTGTAGTGTTGTCTCAGAGGAAGTATGTACTTGAACTACTATAGGATACAAGGATGTTAGGAACCAAGCCAGCTCATCTTCCTATGCATCTATGTCTTCATCTTCATGATAATCAGTCGGAGCTAGTGAATTCACGATCTTACAGGTCTCTCATTGGCAAACTTCTTTATGTTACTGTGACAAGACCATACATTAGCTTTGTTGTTGAGAAACTAAGTCAGTTTATTGAAAAGCCTAGAAAAGGCTACTCGGATGTTGCGTTGATGGTGTTGAAATACTTAAGTCATCCTCGGGCAGAGGCCTCTTCTTTAAGAAGGTGAATCTCTAAAAATTGTTGCTTATAGTGATGTTGACTATGTAGTGTCTGTTGATGACAAAAAATCCACCACTGGCTTCTGTATATTTGTTGGGGGCAACCTCATATCGTAGAGAATCAAGAAACAAAATGTAGTCTCTAGATCAAATGCAGAATCTGAATATAAAGCAATGGCTCAAACAACTACTGAGACAACACAGGTTAAATCTATGCTAACAAATATGAGTATTCATGTTCCTCTTCCTATGAAAATGTACTGTGATAACAAGGCTGCCACTTACATTGCAAACAATCCAGTATTTCATGAAAAAACTAAGCACATAGAGGTGGATTGTCATTATGTTCAGGACCTTATACAATGAGGTGTTGTGTCTACGACTCATGTAGCTTCTAAAGATTAGGCAGTAGATATGTTTACTAAGGCTCTTCTGATTGGTGATTTCCCTTGATGTTGTGACAAGTTGAGCATGGCTGATATCTATGCTCCAGCTTGAGGGAGAGTGTTGAAATCAGAAAGTTTAGGTTTAAGTTTGGTATTTTACTGATTATTTAAAAGTTAGAGTCTTCTTTTGTCATTTTGCAACTTTGTGTGTCTCTCTTGTGTAAAGACTCCAGCCGATCCCTAATCTCTCTTTAAGTAGAGATTAGGGTAAGATAATGAAAAAAACCTTTCTCTCTCTCTCTCTCTCTCTCTCTCTCTCTCTCTCTCTCTCTCTCTCTCTCTCTCTCTCTCTCTCTCTCTCTCTCGTTTCTTCCTCCATTGTTCAACAGTTTCATTCTTGTTTATATGTTGGATGGTCCTAAATTAAAGTTGGTCATGCAGATCTATAGTGGCTATAGTTTCATCTCAAATGAAAAATGTATGAGAGGAAAAGGGAAGATTGTTTGTCTTTGGAAGAATGATTCAGTCGTTGTGTCTAGCACTTTAGTGGCTGACCACCAGATCAATTTGTGGCTCTAAGATATTGAAAATAATGGGGATTTAGTAATTTTTACTGTATACCTCCCATTGAGGTTGGGAGAGAGACTTGGATAGTTTGTTTCAACTAGAAAGTATCGTTTCACGTATTGATGGACCAGTCCAGTCATGGTCATTGGTAGTTTCAACACTATGGTGGATCTTGGAATAATATGGGTGTCCTGCCTAATGCGAGATCTTGCATCGCCTTCAACGAATTTATTCATTCTTGCAGGCTTTTCGTGACAGTTGATTCTTTTATGAAATATACTCGGCTGAATCATAAGCATGGTGAATTAGTTTCTTGCAAAATTGCCTGGAACTTTGTGAATTTTAAGTGGCAAATGGAATTTGGAGGGGTGGAATTCTTTAAAATTAGATTCTCAGCCAGCTTTAACCTTAGTATGTTAGTTTTTCATGCCAGTGGAAAGGGTAGTGAAGTTAAAGGGAGGAGGCCTTTTAGATTCTTTAAACTTTGGTTACTAGATAGTGGGTGTTTGAATATCATTATGAGGGAATGGAAAAAAGAGGAGACTAGTTGTTTGATGATTAGATTTTTAAAGAAAAGGTAGGGTTAGGGATGGAAGAGTTCAGGAGGCTTGATAATAATATCCTTATTATGAGGCATAAGCTGGAGGATCTCAGGAGAACAGTGGAGCAAGGGGATAGCGAAAAAATAAGGAAGGAACAAGGTGTCAAGAAAGACCTTAACAGGGTTTTTCTAATGGAGGAGGTCATTCAAAAGCAGTGATCTAGAGTCAAATGGCTAGTAGAGGGTGATAAAAATATAGTCTTTTTTCGTGTGATGTCTAACAGTAGGAAAGCTAAGCATCAAATTAGGCATACTAAAGCAAATAGAGAATTTTATAATGAAGATGTGCAGGTCCTTATAGCTTGCACAAATTATTTTGGTAACCTGCTTGGCATGGGGAATGCAATTGGTGATTTTTTGAAGGTAGAGAAGAGGGAGACATGATCAACAAAGCAGAAAATGACACACAGTGGGGCATCCAGTTTAAGGGCCCTGGGGTTGGAAGGGCTTGATTTGAGGTTGGAGCTGGATTCTTAAAAAGGTCGAGTAGAGAGTATGGAATGAGAAGAGGGCCAAGTTTTTGCTTGATAAATGAAATGGTGAAGCACACGTTCAGTGAGTGGCAGGTCTGGATTATTCTACTATTATTGGAGAACCCAATATCACTGTCAAGGAGAAGAAGTCAGTTAGTCATAAAGGTGATATGGGCGAACCTAGGAGCACTATTTGGCTCATTAATATGCTGGATCAAATTAGCCTAACCGATAGAGAAGACATGTTGGTTTGGATTGTTGATGATTAGGATAATCTCAAGGTTGGGGACATTTAGAAGAAGAAGAGTTGGCGTAGGCATATTTGGATTGCTCAGGCACCAGAGAGGAGCTGCTGGTATACGTGCCCGGCCTGTGAAGGGTGGCTAATGATACGGGCCAGCCTAGCGCTCCGCCAACCATGGCCGAAGCTGGTGCCAAGGGCCTTGCAATTCAATGTGAGGCTACATTTTCTAGTTCAGGCGTGGCTGCGGGATGTGTCGGCAATTCTAGTGAGGCTAACCTACATGGCTTGGAAGTGGCAACAGATGACGACGCCTTGTAAATTCCTAGGGAGGTTATCTGTCTTGATGAAGCGCCAAGCGAGAGACGCATTGCAAGCCTAAGTGAGGCTAAGAGCGCGAGTAAGGAGGAAGGCCTAGGTGGGTAATGCCCAGAGGGTACGGTGCATTCGAACCTCGTTAAAGACGGTGGGCTTGGCAAAGAGGATGACATTCTATATCAACATCCTAGGGGCAACTTAGGCGGGGCAGGTGCAAGCCCAAGTCCATTCCAGCAGCCTATGGCAACCTACGCGAGTTGGGTGTGAGCCCATTTCGATTTCAGCTCTAAAGACTTGATTAATGTTGTGCTTTGAACATTTGCTTAAGTATTTGCTTGGTATCATTTCTTTACATTTTAACTTGAATCTTTGTAAGTCTCATACCGAGACATGTGTGAACCGGTTCAGCCTACGTCTATAAAGGCTAGAAACTGAGACATTTTCATTATTCTTTGATCAATTGAATTGAGTTTTCTCTCTCATTCCATGTGTGTGAGGAGTTGGCCCCTAGGGCGAGGCCGAGAGGCACTACAATAAAGACTTACCCGAGTGTGAGTACTATTGTGAGTTCAACCAGAGGGACGACAGCCAGAATCTGTCACCAGAAGAACCAGCAACGTTCATCCTCTTCCTAGGTGCATTCTCTTCAACCACGGAAGGGTTTAGATGCCAAGGAAGTAAGAGGACATGCGTAGGAAAGCCGGCGTTAGTGGCAACGATGGTGGTTTTTCAACGTACAAACCCGACCACCGGCGGTGATCTACAACCAGCTAAGCACCACCCTCCCTACGTACTTAGTGTAGGTTATTGGTTTCATTATGAAGGAGTTGATCTAACGTGAGGAGAAGGCATGATCTCAGCTTAGGCTGACCTAACGTGGCTGGTTCCAAACAATTTCAGCATTCTTCAAAGATCTACCCGATCGAGCAACTTGAGAGATTCCACCGGCGCATTCACTTGTTATTCCAACAAGCGTCTAACACCAGAAGTCGCTCTTGGAGGTCTTGGGTCTATATTGAATTCCTAGGACGTGAATCATCATTGAAGATTCTCTGATATATGTCAAGGAACTGAGGAGGAGACGAGGATCAAGTCGGAATTCCCAGTTGTTGTTCCCTGCTACATTGAGTGACTAGCAACTCCATTTGGCGGATGAAACAGCGGTGGAATTATGATTGACTGCACTGGTAATCTTGTCGGAATCCAATTTACATTTGGTACCGCTGGTGACAATTCAGACCAGATTCAAAACAGTTGAAACCACAGTGAAAATTCCAATATTACCCCTCTATTAGAATTATTTTATTAATATGAAATTGGCAATATACAAGGGTAATTAGGTCAACGGTGAAAGAACAAACCCTAGCGCCGCCGCTAAAAAGAACTAGCCGATTAGGGTTTTGGGCGGTCGGCGGCTTGGTCGATCCTTCCTATTCAAGCTCCAACAATTTTGGAAAGGGTTGGCGCCAGCTGAAGGCAAGGGACACGTGGTGGACTAAGGTGAGTCCAGCTCATCATCAGTTAAAAGGAATGGCGCCACGTGGAGGACACCCTAGTACACACATTTGGAAAGTGCTTATAGAGATCACTACAACCTTTTTGGAGACGATCTCGTCCAGTTCAAGCGCCATTTGAGGAAGGTGAATTCGTCCTTGATGCATTGAACCTGGCCACATTTTGGAGGAGGAAAACATATAGGTTGCCACATGAAGATCTTGAGGATCTTGGCCCCATGCCAAGATTGGAAGATATTGAAATAGACGGCCGCGATGAAGCCACGCGTCCTTACTAGATCCACCTAACTCGAGCAGCCCATCTTACCTTGATTGACACCAATAATCTCGGAAGCTGCTAAGGACGTCTAGGTGCATTGCATCCAAATGTTGCTAAGGAAGGAAAGCAAGGAGGGCCATGTGTCTTTAGTGGGGCCCATCATCAACACGAGGGAGGAATCCAGCTCTATCCTCTTGATATCCAGCAAGAAAGAAGGAGGACTTGCCTATCTCGTGTATCAATAATCAAGGAAGGGGGCCGAATACCCCATTCACCTTTGGAAGGACTATTGTATGCCTCAATTGAAGGAGAAAGGAGTCCAGATGAACCATAGCCGTGACATTAGAGGAGTCTTGAAGGGCTGCCGGATTCTGACTTACATTCTTCGCCGGAGGAGGAAGACATTCGTGCTTGGGCACTTCCCTAGCTTGCTTCCCCCAATCGATGTTTCTTCCTTGGGGTTTATATCTAATCCAGTGAAGTGCACTACCTAGCTATTCATCTTTGATTCTAGATAGCTATTTAATTTGCTGCATATTATTCTATGCTATCAAGTGAGTCCCCAACCATGGCTTGATCGTGGGAGCATGGAGGACCAACTATTGAAGGAGGCTAGTGCTGCCAGTGACACTTGATGCCAGAACCTTAGAGATACCAACCGGGGAGAAGGAACCGCACCCGCCAGGCGAAATCGGCGACTGCATCCCCTAACATCTTTCTTGATTCAACTTGGGGTTAAACAGTGATCGGGTGAATAGATCCACTTCTCTCCCTTGTTGTCTACTTTTGATTAGAGCTTGATTAGTTTATATTTGCTCTAGTAATGATGATTAGACGTGTTGCTCGTTATCGGAGGAAGCTAAATACTGAGGAGGCAGAATGTTGCTGCCGGCCTTAGCCCTTGGTGAAGCATGTGGAGTCCCCGAGCATGGCCTTGGGTGGTGAGGACTTGGAACACCCTATAGATCGAGGGAGGGTGTAATTGCTTTTCAAACCACCCATCTTGGCTTGACAACTGGCTGGAATCCCTCCAAAACACTCTTGCTAAGGACATGATTTCAGGGGTGTAAACCACCTCGGGTGTTGGCTGTAGTTTGGGGTCGTTTAAGGATTGTATGACAAGATTGTTTGGCTTGAATGAATGTATGTTTGAGTGAGGAGCATTAAAGTTGCATCACTGCGATTGGTACCAGCCTCACAGCCAAGTTAGCACTTTGTAGTAGGATTGGAGACCTCTCGGGTGGGTTAACTCCTTCTTGTAAACCTTGTCCTACTACTTTTGCGCCAGGGTGCCTGTCCGGCTGGTAATCCACATTGTACTTAATATTTTATTTTATATTGTAGTTGGTTCTCCAAGGTCTTGGGAGTAAGATCAGTGGCTGTAAGTGCTATTTCTGCCACAGTGAAGACCGGGCCTAACAATTGGTATCAGAGCGGTCAGAGAGGCGTATAGCTGCTGCAAATACATTCGATGGAGCACTCTTGACAGCCGGTTTTCAGTAGTTTTGGTTTCAACACAATAGAAGCAGCCTACATTCAGTTTGAGGGCAGAATTACCGTCGGTTTTACAACAGCTTACTAGTGTTTATTTCAGTTTATTCCAGCTTTGTTTGAGTTATTTTCAATGGCACGAAAGGGCAAAACTATAGAAGTTGAAGCCCCGGTTGTTGAGGAGGAGAGTGTCATGCTCGAGGGAGCTAATACAAACAGTGAACAAGGTGACCACTCCAGGAAGGACAATGAGCTAGGTGAAATTAGAGATCAACTAGCCTATATTTCGGAGTTTATGGAGGAAATGACCCACTCCTTTAATCAACAAGTTCAAAGATTAGTTGCCCTAGAAAAGCATAAGGAAAAATCCTTCCCACACCTCTTCTTATTATAGACAGCATGACCCTATTGGCAATGTTAGTGCAGCCTTTCTTGAGGATGCAAGGAGGGCCACTAACCACGTAAGAGGTGAACCAGCCCCACAAACCAGTAACCCAACCAGACCCATGTGAGCGAATCAAGAGAGCCACCACAATTAACCAATGGGTGAGTGGACACACAACCTTGGGTACACATTGGTGAGCAAGCAAGAAGAGCTGAGGGGGAGAGAGCAACCCGTGAGGCTAGGAGAGGCTTGAATTTCGCGGAGGGACAACCTCGAAGAGGCTAGGAGAGGCTTGAATTTCGCGGAGGGACAACCTCGAAGATCTACAAGAAATGGGGATCAAAACAGCCGAGGGTCTGTTGGCCACTCTATGGCGTTAGAGGACTTGGAAATGGAGTACAACCATGATATTGGACAAATGCATATACCAGATAAAAAACCAAGGCATGTGGGTCAACAATATCAAGAGAGGAGGGTTGGAAACCATGATGTGATCCGACTCCCAAACCTGAAAATTGACTTTCCCATATTCAACGGCAAGAAGGCACACGATTGAAATTTTAAAGTTGAGCAATATTTCCTATGCTAAAACGTTCCTGAGGAGCAAAAAGTGCTACTAGCCGTTATGTACTTCGAAGATGAGGCCATGCAGTGGTATAGGTGGCTGGATCATGTTCAAAGGGAGATAACATGGGTGCTTTTCAAAGATGAGCTTCTCTTGCAATTTAGAGAATCATCTTTTGTAAATTATGAGGTTGAGTTAAATAACCTAAAGCAGATTACCATGGTACAAGAGTACCAAAGTAGATTCGAGAACCTTGTTTCTATGGTTCGGGGGTGGCCTGATGAGGCCTTGATTGAGACATTCATTGGAGGTTTGAGGGAGGAAATACAAATTGAATTGCTTGCACAATCTCCTACTGAGTTAAGGAATTGTTTTGCGATGGCTAGAAAAATAGAAGAGAAGAATTGTCGACTTTACACTTTGAAGAAGTCTTTCAAAACGGGTGACTCCTCTAAGCCGAAAGTAACAAATTTGAAGGCTCTACATACAGATACCAAATCGGGTCCAAAACCCTCTTTTCAGTCAAATCCTAAGACAAACTACATCACTCCAAAGGAACATGAAGAAATGATTAAAAACAATTTATGCTTCACATGCAAGGAAAAATGGGAAAGAGGGTAGAAATGCTAGCACTTGCAGCTCCTCGTGGTAAAAGATGATAGTGATGAGGACGAAGAAAACCCTATCTCCAACGATGAAATTATTGAAGATCTAGGGTCCAAAATGGATGAAGAATTGTTGGATGAGGTAGATGGACTATGCCATACTCCACCAATCCAGATGGGCCTAATAGATGAAGATACGTGGGAAGAATGGTGGGCACAAAGTTATGTTTTTGTTAGATACAGGCTCGACTCTTAATTTTATGAGTATTACTATGGCCCAATCCATCAGGAAGAAGATGGCTCCTTAGCAACCTTCAATGTGATGGTTGGAGATGGGTCCAAACTGACGTGCAACGAAGTGTGTGGAGGTGTTGAGCTAGTTATGCATAAGGTGTCGTTCCAAGTAGATTTATTTGTTCTTCCTGTCAGCGGTGTGGATATAGTTTTGGGCATCCAATGGATGAAAACCCTAGAGAAGATCACATGGGACTTCGAAAACATGTCCATGCCCTTTCCTAATGAAGGTGGAGAAGGACAAATTACCCTAGAGGCTGTTAAGTCAAACATAGAGCCCAAATCAGCTTTAAGGGCTTTGACAGTTCATCAACCGGCCAGCCGACGTGATACCATCGGATAAGGTTGAGGATGAGATTCCTAAGGAGATACAACAAGTATTGCTAGAGTTCCCCGACATATTTGAAGAGCCCAAGGGACTCCCACTGAAGCGGGCATACAACCATCAAATCACATTGACCCATGGTACAGAACCATCAATGTGAGACCATACAGATAAGGATATGCCCAAAAGTCAAAAATAGAGAAATTGATAAAGGAGATGCTAGTGAGTGGTATTATTAGACCAAGTAGTAGTCCATTTTCTTCACCCGTTCTCCTCGTGAAGAAAAAAGACAATACATGGAGGTTTTATGTGGACTACACTGCTTTAAATAAAGCCACTGTGAAGGACCGTCACCCCATACCCGTAATAGATGAACTATTGGATGAACTTACAGGGGCATCAATATTTTCTAAATTGGATCTTAGGGTTTGATATCACCAAATCCATATGGAGGAGGGGGACATCCCTAAGACTACATTTAGAACACACGATGGGCATTATGAGTTTTGGGTTATGGCCTTTGGGTTGACAAACGCACCAGCTACGTTTCAAAGGTGCATGAATGACCTTTTCTAGTGATATCTATGGGGCTTCGTGCCAGTATTCTTCGATGACATATTGGTGTACAGTCGGAATGTTATGGAGCACATTGAGAACCTAAGAAAGGTTTTACAGATCCTTCGAGAACACACTCTCTAGGCAAAGATGTCCAAATGTAGTTTTGGGCATCCATCTATTGGTTACATAGGTCATATTGTTTCAAAGGATGGTGTATGGGCATATCTTGAAAAGCTCTTAGCTATGAAAAATGGCCTATACCGAATGACCCTAGAGGACTTAGAGGGTTCTTGGGTCTCACTAAATATTACAGATGCTTTATCCAAGGTTATGGATCTGTTGAAATAACAAAGTTTATTTTTAAGTGTGGTAGTTATTTGATTATTTAAAAGTTAGAGTTCCCTTTTGTCTTTTTATAACTTTTTATGTCTTACTTATGTAACAGCCACAGCCGTGCCCTCATCTCTTTTTAAATAGAGATTAGGGGACGATATGAAAAGAAGTTCTTTCTCTCTCTCTCCCTCTCTCTCTCTCCCTCTCTCTCTCTCTCTCTCTTCCACGTGCAACATGGTATCAGAGCCTCGTCTCCTTGGACCTGTCTGACTCCAGCTGTTGGTCATCTTCCCCTCTCCTGCCTTCCTTCTCTCTTCTTCCTCTTCATCTCTAGTATTCTGTCCAGATCTGCCGTGGGTAACAGTGTGCCCTAAGGGGCTGTATCGTATGGGAGATCAGGGATCTAATCACTGCCAAGATATGATCAGTAGTGATTAGATGCCCTAGATCTGGTCGTTGCAAGGTCTGAAGATCGTTGAAGATATGAAGACACGTGTTTCAAAGTTGTGGGTGATAGTTGCAGTCAAAGGCAGTCATTGCAGTCAAAGGCAGACTATTTTTTAATGATCTCGTGGTTAATGGATGACTGATTTATATTCTTCAGAAGTTTACATTGTGGATAATAGGGTTTGATGTTCTCTACCTCTAGTTATTTCTGTTATATAATTATGAAGTTGAAGGCATGTTGTGGTTGAAGGTGTATAGTTTGGTAAAATCTGCATGAAGAAAGTCTGTACATTTGCTGTTTTTGTTTTCTCTGAAACTCCTGCTACAGAATACGGTCAATAGGCAAATTGGTGAAGGAGGTTTGTGTCGTTTGCTGTTTTGTTTGTTGAAGTCTTCAAGTTGCAGAAGGTTTCTTTGCTGTCGCTGGTCATTGTTGGTTGAAATCTGAGCATGGAAAGTTATGTGCAATGACTGGTTTTTAGGTCATCCTTATGACAGCCGTGGATCTGCCCTAGATGTTATAAAGGGTATTTTTTTTTGTATCGCAGAAAACTCCTTGTCATCTGCGTTCGATATATTCTCTTCCTGCTGCATATACCAGTGCTGGAATCTACTAGTGCTGAGACTGCGAGTGATATTGTTGAGTTTTGTGTTGTTGATCAGCCCCTTGTCTGACTGATTAATATAAGTTGGACATTCTGTTGTGTTGTTCAAACTGCTTCAAAATTGGTTTGGTACCCCTGCTGTATTCATTATGGCTAAGATTAGCAAATCAGATGGTGGCAATGATTATAAAGGAACTGGGAATCCCTCCTGCTTTGGATCTACAGTCACAGTTAACATTGACAGAGCTCAGTATGAACAGTTTTTGACACAAGCTTCAGCTTCCACTGCGTTGATTGATCGAGCTCTCTCTACGAGTACATCCACGCTTGATTCAGGTATCTCTTGGATTATTGACTCAGGAGCATCGAGACATTTCTGCAGTAGACCTGGTTTGTTCACTACGTTGCATAGATTCTCTCAGCCACGTCATGTCAAAATTGCAGACGGTAGAATGTCACCTATATTGGATTATGGAGATGTGAAGCTTTCTCAGTCTATGACCATTTCACATGTATTATACGCTCCTGAGTTTCCATCTCATTTGCTTTCTGTTAAACAGTTGACTACTGATTTACATTGTCGCATTATTTTTTACCCTGGTGCATGCTCATTTCAGGACTTACAAAATGGAAAGATTATTGGCGGTGGCTATGAAAAAGGGGGTGTCTACATCTTTTCGGCTCCCATGGGTCTTGCTGCTACTACTTCTACATCAGATTTTATGCCCTTTCAGTGGCATCTCAGGCTAGGTCATCCTTCAGGGTCCAAGCTCCGTTCCATCCTACCTCACCTTTCAGTCCCAGAGTCATTTCAGTGTGAGGCTTGTCAACTTGGCAAACATACTCGTAGTAGTTTTCCTTCGAGTCTTAGTCCATCAAGTCAAGGGTTGTTTGATCTTCTTCATGTTGATGTGTGGGGTCCTAGCAGGGGTTGCTAGCCGATCTAAGTTTAGGTATTTTCTGGTTGTTGTTGATGATTACTCTCGAGTCAGTTGGGTATTTTTTTTGAAAGAAAGGTCTGAGGTAATACCTATTCTCAAAAACTTGGTTATTGAAATAAAAACTCAGTTTGGCTCTCTGGTCAAGTGTATTCACACTGATAATGCTCTTGAGTTCAAATCGTCTGTCTTAATGACTTTTTATGCTGAAAATGGTATTTCTCCCCAATTTACATGTCCTCATACCTCACAACAGAATGGAGTTGTCGAACGAAAACATAGACAACTTCTAATTGTTGCTCGTACCCTAATGCTTCATAATCATGTACCTGCATACTTATGGGGTGATGCCATACTCATGGCCTGTTACCTAACAAATCGTTTGTCATCATCCTCCATTGACAACAAAGTACCGATTAAACTTGTTTATCCCAATCGAAGCTTATTTCCAGTTGCACCAAAAGTATTTGGATGTACCTGTTTTGTTCACATCCTTGGGCGTAAACGTGATAAACTTGTTGTTCAAGCCATTAAGTGTGTGTTCATTGGCTATCCTCGAAACCAAAAAGGATACAAGTGCTTTGATCCAGTAACTCTCAAAGAGTATATCAGTGCGGATGTCACTTTCTTCGAGTCTCAGTCATACTTTAACCCTACTTCTATGTCATCTGAGATGCCATGTCCTATCCCTCTACCAATTCCTCCTATCTCGTTAGAATCTTTTCCTTCTCCTACTCTGACTATGAATAGGTTTCAAGACCCTCCATTGGTCTACACTCGGTGACAGGACCCTTCTCATGGTCAACCATCAAACTCTTCTCAAGATGTGAGCTCCACTGAAGTAAGTATACCTGATGTTGTTCCTTCAGATGACTTGCCTATAGCCCTGCGCAAAGGCAAGAGGCAGTGTACCATGCATCCTATCTCTCACTTTGTTTCTATTGACCATCTTGATGACAACTTACAACAGTTTTTTAAGGCTATGTCTGTTCATACTATACCAACTTGTCATCAACAGGCCTTACTAGACTGTAAATGGCGGAAAGCTATGCAAGACGAGATGGATGCTCTTGTACAGCGTGGTATCTGGGAATTGGTTGATCCACCTGAAAATTGTGACATTGTTGGCTCCAAATGGGTATTTACAGTCAAATATCATTCAGAATGGTCATTATAGCGATACAAGGCTCGTTTAGTGGCTAAAGGTTACACTCAGACATACGGAGTTGACTTCTTTGAGATGTTCTCTCCTGTGGCCAGGTTGGGCACTATTCACCTCATTATTTCTGTTGCAGTACACTTTGATTGGCCTATGTATCAACTTGATGTGAAGAATGCCTTTCTTTATGGTGATCTTGAGGAGACTGTATATATGCAGCAACCTCCAGGGTTCGAGCGACAGGGGGAGTGTAGTAAAGTGTGTCTGCTGAAGAAGGCTATCTATGGACTTAAACAAAGTCCCAGGGCATGGTTTCACAAATTGTTCGAGGTGGTTTCACAATGTGGATTTGAACGATCTCCTTTGGATCATTCTCTATTCATCAAGAAGATCTCCAAAGGTATAGTTGTTATGATAGTATATGTTGATGACATTATCTTGACAGGTGATTGTGATCAAGAAATCTCTGCTACAAAGGCTTTCCTTCAAAAGCAGTTTGTCACGAAGGATCTTGGTCACTTGAGTTATTTTCTTGGGATTGAAGTTGTGCAGAACAAAGAAGGAGTAATATTGTCTCAAAGGAAGTATGTCCTTGACCTACTGTAGGATACAAGGATGCTAGGAACCAAGCCAGCTAATCTCCCTATGAATCCACGTATTCATCTTCATGATGATCAATCAGAACTAGTAGACTCCCGATCTTACAGGTCTCTCATTGGAAAACTGCTTTATGTTACTATAACAAGACCAGACATTAGCTTTGTTGTTGGAAAATTAAGCCAGTTCATGGAAAAGCCTAGAAAAGTCCACTG
>JAANDH010000476.1:196209-217527 GCA_011799765.1 Nymphaea thermarum
TGGTGAATCTCTAGAAGTTGCTGCTTACAGTGATGCTGACTATGCAGGGTCTGTTGATGATAGAAAATCCACAACTGGCTTCTGTATCTTTGTTGGGGGTAATCTCATATCATGGAGAAGCAATAAACAAAATGTAGTCGCTAGATCAAGTGCAGAATCTGAATATAGAGCCATGGCTCAAACGGCGACTAAGATGACATGGGTTAAATCTATGCTAACAAATATGGGTATTCATGTTCCTCTTCCTATGAAAATGTACTGTGATAACAAGGCTGCCACTTATATTGCAAACAATCCAGTATTTCATGAAAGAACTAAGCACATTGAGGTGGATTGTCATTATGTTCGGGATCTTATAAAAGAAGGTGTGGTGTCTACGGTTCTTGTAGCTTCTGAAGATCAGGCGGCAGATATGTTTACGAAGACTCTTCCGATTGGTGATTTCTCTAGGTGTTATAACAAGCTGAGCATGGTTGATATCTATGCTCCAGCTTGAGGGGGAGTGTTGAAATAACAAAGTTTATTTTTAAGTGTGGTAGTTATTTGATTATTTAAAAGTTAGAGTTCCCTTGTCTTTTTATAACTTTTTATGTCTTACTTATGTAACAGCCACAGTCGTGCCCTAATCTCTCTTTAAATAGAGATTAGGGGACGATATGAAAAGAAGTTCTTTCTCTCTCTCTCTCTCTCTCTCTCTCTCTCTCTCTCTCTCTCTTCCACGTGCAACAGGATCGATAGCATCTCCCTTGACCCGCATGTTGAAGAAGGAGAGTTCGTTTGGACTAATGAATCGCAAAGGGCCTTCAAACAATTGAAATCAGTCATGCCCTTCGCCCCAGTTCTCACTTTACCTGATTTCTCCATGGAGTTTACTGTTGAGACAGATGCTAGTGATCATGGAGTAGGGGTGGTACTCAGTCAAGGAGGGCATTCCGTTGCCTTTATGTCAAAAGTCTTGACCAGCCAACCTAGGCCCTTGTCCACGTATGAGAAGGAGCTTTTAGCTATTGTTCTAGCCTTGGAAAAGTGGAGGCCATATTTGATCGGGCATAGATTTGTGGTGAGGACAGATAAAAATAGCCTCAAATACATGTTGAAGCAACGAGTATTTACTCGAACCCAGCAGAGGTGGTTGGCAAAACTTTTGGGGTATGATTTGATGATTGAGTAATAAAAGAGGACCTGAGAATAATGTTGTAGACTCTCTCTCACGTATGAGTGAACATGTTATGACTTTGTTAGTGTTAGAGTCAGATATTTGGCACGAATAGCCACAGGTCAACAAGATGATGTCAACCTTTGATTGATGAAAGCCTCTCTTAGGCAACATCTGGGGTCAATACCCAAATATTCCTTGAGAGGAGAGGTGTTATACCAAAAAAGGAAAGTCGTGCTTCCAAAGGACTCACCTTTGAAGCAAGGATTGATCTCTCATTTCCATACATCCGCTGAAGCAAGCCATGAGGGGGTAGCCAAAACAGTTAGTAGAATCAAATCTCAGTTTTGGTGGGATGGATTAAAATCGGATGTTCGAAGGTTTATGCATGATTGTCAAGTTTGCCAGAGGGAAAAATATCAGGCCACCAAGCCTCCTGGTCATCTCAATCCCCTCCCCATACCCGTGAGACCTTGGAAGGATGCATCCATGGACTTCGTGGAAGCCATGCCCCGATCAAAGGGCAAGGAAGTGGTTATGGTTGTAGTAGATCGACTCACAAAGTATGTGCCTTTTGTTCCTTTACCACGTCATTACCAAGGTCCTTTGGTAGCCACAATATATCAGGATCATATTGGAAAGTTACATGGGACGCCAAGCACAATAGTGAGTGATCGAGATTCCATCTTCTTGGGATCCTTCTGGCATGAATATCTGAGGTTGGTAGGGACAACCTTGCGCTTCAGTACAGCCCATCACCCCCAAACGGATGGCAAAGCGAGATTGTAAACCATGCATTAGAAACTTATTTGAGATGTTATGTTGAGGATTGCCCAAATACATGGGTACGACATCTATCATGGGTAGAATGGTCCTATAATACGAGTTGACACTGAAGCACGAGAGTGACTCCTTATGAAGCCCTTTATGGCTTCCCACCTCCTACTATCCCTCAATATGAAGAAGGCGCGACTATTGATGATGTCATCAATTGTGATCTTCGCACGAGCGAAGAAATCCGTGAGTCCCTCAAGGCAAATATCACTAAGGCCCATAATTGTATGAAGCAAGTCTATGATAAAGGCAGGAAGGATCAGGAATTCAATGTAGGTGGTTTCGTATGGCTTAAGAGACTCCCTCTCAAGCAATCTCTTAGGTTGACTCCTATTCAAAACTACTTCCAAGCTATTACGGGCCTTATCAGATCTTATAGAAGGTAAGGAAAGCAGCGTATAGGCTTGCTCTACCTTAGGCAGCCCAAGTACATATGGTATTTCATGTTACATGCCTCAAACCACATCATGGGCAGCTACCTGGATCCATTGAGCACATTCCAAACCAAGAGCTTACACCTTATAGAATTCTCAGACACAGATATGTCCCTTCCAATGGGAGACTTAGACACGAAGTTCTTGTTGAATGGGAAGGGCCAGATGGAGGAACTTATTGGGAGGAGTTGGAGCACATCCGACTTAGGTTCCCAAATTCACGAGCTTCAGGACAAGCTCGATTTGAGGAGGGTGGGGTTGATACAGGCTAGTCTAGTGCTCCCGCCAAGGATGGCCGAGGCCAATGCTGAGGGCCTTACTACGTTTTCTAGTTCGGGCACAACTGCGGGATGCATCGACAATTCTAGTGAGGCTAACCTGCATGGATTGGGAGTGGTAGAGGATGACGGCATCGTGCAAACTCCTAGGGAGGTTATCCATCTTGATGAAGCGCCAAGTGAGAAACGCGTTGCAAGCCTAAGTGAGGCTAAGAGTGCGAGTAAGGAGGAAGGCCTAGGTGGGCAATGCCAAGATGGTTTGGTGCATTCAAACCTAGTCGAAGACGGTGGGCTCGGCTAGGAGGATGACGTTCTACATCAACAGCCTAGGGGCAACCTAGGCGAGGTGGGTGTAAGCCCAAGTCCATTCCAGCAGCCTAGAGCAACCTAGGCGAGTTGGGCATGAACCAATTTCAACTCCAGCTCTAAAGACTTGATTAATGCTTTGCTTTGAACCATGTGATTAAGTATTTGCTTGGTATCGTTTCTTTACATTTCAACTCAAGTCGTTGTAAGTCTCATACCAAGACATGTGTGAACCGGTTCAGCCTACGTCTATAAAGGCTAGAAACTGAGACATTTTCATTATGCTTTGATGAATTGAATTGAGTTTTCTCTCTCGTTCCTTGCATGTGAGGAGTTGGCCTCTAGGGTGTGGCTAAGAAGAACTACAACAAAGACTTACCCTAGCGTGAGTACTATTGCGAGTTCAACCAAAGGGACGACAGTAGGAATCTGTCACCGGAAGAACCAGCAACGTTCATCCTCTTCCTAGGTGCATTGTCTTCAACCACGGAAGGGTTTAGATGCCAAGGAAGCAAGAGGACGTGCGTAAGAAAGTCGGCATTAGTGGCAGCGACGGTGATTTTTCAACGTACAAACCTGACCACCGGCGGTGATCTACAACTGGCTAAGTACCACCCTCCTTACCTACTTAATGTAGGTTATTGGTTTCATTCTGAAGGAGTTGATCTAACGTGAGGAGAAGGCACGATCTCGGCTTAGACTGACCTAACGTGGCTAGATCCAAACAATTTCAGCATTCTTCGAAGATTTACCTGATCGAGCAACTTGAGGGATTCCACCAGCGCATTCACTTGTTATTCCAGCAAGTGTCTAACACTGGAAGCCACTCTTGGAGGTCTCGGGTTGATATTGAATTCATAGGACGTGATTCATTATTGAAGATTCTCTGATATATGTCAAGGAATTGAGGAGGAGACGAGGATCAAGTCGAAATTCCTAGTCATTATTCCATGCTACATTGAATGACAGACCCATCTGTTCAGAGGCAGTTTTCTGGCAATCCGTAAGAAGTCTGAGCACATGCTTGGTATAGTTGGAATTGCCATAATCAAAGCTACAACATAACCAAATTTGGCGGCGATTGGACTCCATTTGGCAGATGAAACAATGGTGGAATTAGGACTAACTGCACCAGCAATCTTGCCGGAATCTGATTTACATTTGGTACCACCAACGACAATTCCGACCAGATTCAGAACAGTTAAAACCACGGTGAAAATTTCAATATTACCCCTGCATTACAATTATTTTATTAATGTGAAATTAGAAATATACAAGGGTAATTAGGTCAAGGGTGGAAGAACAAACCCTAATGCCGTCACTAAGGAAGAACCAACCGATTAGGGTTTCGGGCGGTCGGCGGCTTGGTCAATCCTTCCTATTCAAGTTCCAACAATTTTGGAAAGGGTTGGTTCCAGCCGAAGGCAAGGGACACATGGTGGACTAAGGTGAATCCAGATCATCATCAGTTAGAAGGAAAGACACCACGTGGAGGACACCCTAGCGCACGCATTTGGAAAGTGCCGATAGAGATCGCTCCCACCTTTTAGGAGAGGATTTCGTCCAGCTCAAGGCGCCATTTGAGGAAGGTGAATTTGTCCTTGATGCATTGAATCTGGCCACATTTTGGAGGAGGAGAGCATATAGGTTGCCACGTGGAGATCTTGAGGATCTTGGCCCCATGCCAAGTTCGAAGATATTGAAACGGACGGCCGAGATGATGCCATGCGTCCTTACTATATCCACCTTCTAACTCGAGCAGCCCATCTTACCTTGATCGACACCAATAAACTAGGAAACTGCTAAGGATGTCTAGGTGTGTTGCATCCAGACGTTGCCAAGGAAGTTTAGCAAGGAGGGCCACATGTCTTTAGTGGGGCCCATCATCAACATGAGGGAGAGATCCAGCTCTATCCTCGCGACATCTTTGGAAAGGGATTCAACGTGCCCCTTGAGGAGATCATTTGCCATCTTCGAGTGATATCCAGCAAGAAAGAAGGACTTGCCTATCTCGAGTATCAATAATCAAGGAAGAAGGCCGAATACCCCATTCACCTTTGGAAAGAGTATTGCACGCCTCAATTGAAGGAGAAAGGAGTCCAGCAGAACCCTAGCCGTGACATTAGAGGAGTCTTGAAGGGCTGCTGGATTCCAACTTACATTCTTCGCCGGAGGAGGAAGACATGTGTGCTTGGGCATTTCCCTTGCTTGCTTCCCCCAATCGACGTTTCTTCCTTGGGGTTTATATCTAGTCCGGTGAAGTGCACCACCTAGCTATTCATCTTTGATTCTAGATAGCTTTTTGATTTGATGCATATTATTCTACGCTATTAAGTGAATCCCCAACCGTGGCTTGATCGTGGGAGCGTGGAGGACCAACTATTGAAGGAGGCTAGTGCTGCCGGCGACACTTGATGCCGGAACCTTAGAGACACCAACCAGAGAGAAGGAACCACATATGCTAGGCGAAATTGGCGATTGCATCCCCCAACATCTTTCTTGATTCAACTTGGAGTTAAACGGTGATCGGGTGAATAGATCCACTCTTCTCCCTTGCTGTCTACTTTTGAGTTAAACGGTAAACGGTGATCGGGTGAATAGATTAGTTTATATTTGCTCTAGTAAGGAGGATCGGATGTGCTGCTCGTTACCGAAGGAAGTTGAATACCGAGGAGGAAGAATGTTGTTGGCTTTAGCCCTTTGTGAAGCACGTGGAGTCCCCGAGCATGGCCTCGGGAGGTGAGGACTTGGAACACCCTATAGATCTGGGGAGGGTATAATTGCTTTTCAAACCAGCCATCTTGGCTTGCCAACCTGTTGGAATCCCTCCAAAGCACTCTTGCTAAGGACACAATTTCCGGGTTGTAGACCACCTAGGGTGTTGGGTGTGGTTTGGAATCGTTTAAGGATTGGGTGATAGGGTAGTTTGACTTGAATGAATGTATGTTTGAGTGAGGAGTGTTAAAATTGTATCACTATGATTTGTACTAGCCTCATAGCCAAGTTAGTTCTTTGTCGTATAATTGGAGACCTCTCGGCTGGGTTAACCCGTTCTTGTAAACCTTGTCCTACTACTTTTGCTTCGGGATGCCTGTCTGGCCGGGAATCCGCATTATACTTAATATTTTAATTTATATTGCGTTTAGATCTCCAAGGTCTTGGGAGTAGGATCGGTGGCTGCAAGTGCTATTTCTGCTACAGTCAAGACGGGGCCTAACAGTTGCCGACCACGGATAGGCTCTAGAAACAAGGGATTTATCTTGTTAACATTTTTCTTTTTTTGTAGGAAAGCCAAGGAGACTAATTGGCACCTCATTATTGATTGTGAGGTAGCTAAGGAGGTTTGGAGATGGATTAAATCAAAATTTTGAAATCTTCAAAACCCCTCAAAGGGATATCATCTCTGAGTTCAAGCGATGGCTGGCTACTAATCTCAAATGCAAGTAGAAGAATAAATGTTGGAAAATTGTCTTTCTTTTGACTTGTTGGAAGCTATGGTGGCACAAAAACAAAGTCTTACAAGACAAGGCTAAGTTCGTGGAAGCTGAGATAAAGTTTGACATCTGGAGGACTTGTGCAAAGGTTTTTTGCAACTTGAAGTGGCAGGAAGATGTTGGAGGGAAGCTCGTATATGTCGTAGAACTGGTTTGTACTATGTAAATAAAAGAAGGGACTCAGAGAGGACGGTTTTTATTAACATTGTAAATATTGTGGGTAGGGCTAAGATTAAAACTGTATGAATGAGTTATATGGGAGATGGTAGGATTGTTTTTGCAGACATGGTGATGAAAGGTAACAGATTTTAGATGGAGAGCTAAGAGTTCTTGAGAGGATTCTAAGCTTTCACAAGGATTATAAAGGGAAATTTTCCGTTACCTCCAACAACTTATTGCTGATATGTAGGCTCAAACAATACTTGGAAAGGAAGAGAGATTAGCATGATATAGCAGGCTATTGCAGAAAGTTGTTGACCAACTTCAAGTAGAAAAAGGAGAGGCTACTTTGGATATTGGTCCTTTTGTACAGAATCGTAGTTCTCTTTCTGCTTTATGGAAATTTTTGGTTTGTTTTGCTGGTTCTTGAAGAGTTGAATCAACTTTTTGGTGTCTGGTATTGTGAAGCTTGGTGATTTTGCCTAACATTGATCTTTGTATACCCATTTGTGTCCAATAAAGATAGGAGCCTATCACCCAACAAGCTGTTATTGCAAATCTCTGGTTGGTGTTAGCCTATGAATGAAGCCTAGAGGATCTTCCGTCAACTGAACATTAAGGACATCGTATTCTTCAATTCCATGATGGCAGAGTTAAGGAAGAAGGTTCACAGGTAAAGGTCATTTGGTTTGGAAGCTGTGTATCATAGGTACATACGGAATGCTATTGGAAGCTATGATGCATAGCCAGTTTTAAATGCCGTTCGTCAGTTACCTCTAAAAGGCTCTAGATTTCATATCTTTGTTACCAACCCAAGCTTCCAGTTGCTATTTGTGTTATTTTGATTTTCTATACACCGACAGATCACAAACTTATTTATTTTATTAGAAGTTGAACATAGGATTAGTTTTAAGACTCGCTACACATAATTTGCTGCAGCATGCAATTGGTTTGATATTTTGGCCGTTGTTTAGATCCAATGTGTATTAGCTGACATTCATTCCACTATAAGATGCATCAAGACCAAGTTTATTTTACTTTAAATCATAATTGGGTTAGGTAGAATAAAAACTGAGTTCGCAAGTGTCACCTATAATGAAAACTAAATTCGGGGTTGTCACCAAAAGCTCAAAAACCATGTTGTGTTTTAACTCACTGTTACATTAAGCTATGGAACCAGGTTGCTGCAAAACCCGACTTTTATGTAACTGAGTTATGATTCTTATGAACCTTTAACATCCAAACACTACGTAAACCGTTATAATCTGAAACATGAAAGATCATACCACAGTAACTTTAACCTATTCCCCAAGGAGAATATACTGCATGGTTTTCCTAGCTAAAAGCAACAAACGTGAATAGTCAAGTAAAAAAAAAAAAACCAAAAAAGAACTTACAATTTTGCTAAGATCAGACAGCCTATAGAAATTAGTATGTAAACATGGTCGTAAGAAGATGGAGCTGTTCAGGAAGCACAACTTTGGCCACAATTGCCTTCACTCTCATGCCTGCTCAGCTGGCCTTGTACAAATAATATCTGCTTAGCAATCCTTTGAGCATCCCTCAAACAACACAGAGAGTTTGTATAACTGATAGCATTACAATGCAATGCAGATTGCAAATGACAAAATAGTTCCCGATACAATCTTCCTATCTCACTGCTACGGTCCTTAAATTCATCAATGAAGCATACAGCCGAAGAACTACTTAGAGAGCAAGTTTCGGAATGGCCAGTCCTATCGGAGCCTGTCACGCCATTTTCATGGCAGATGAATTTTACGTCTGAAACTCCACCTGATAAAGTACCTCCTGCTTTACTTTGCACAACTGATTCTAATTTCTTGGCCATTACAGAAGCCTTGGCAATACAAGTGGATGGCAACTGCAAAGCACAAAAGAATGAAAGATTAACTATATTTTTTCTGGCTTCATGTAATTTACTATCGTTGCAAATTTTCTTCCTTCTTTTCTTTCCTTTCTAGAAGGAATTTCAAACTCTAGCCTCTTGGACAATGGGCACAACTCTACCATCTAGCCCATCAAACCAAAAAAATCACTGTTAGAGACTATCAGGATCCTGTCTAGGCCAAAAGACTGGAAGTCACCTAGTAGACCTGCCAAGTTTATCATGTCTGGTCAAATAGGAAAATTTTACATCTTTATGCAATGAAATGGCACTTGGTACCCAAGCTTCTCATATAGGCAATACATGGATTTTCTTTATTACTTAGAACCTCAGTCTTATATTCTTCTATTGATAGGAGACAAAGAAGACCATACCCATAAAGTTCAAAAAAAGGACCATGCGAAGAAGCCTGGAAAGTCTAGTAATTACAGAAAAATCTACACTGTGTTATCTCACACCACTATTACTGCAAGTCAAAAAACAAATTAGTCAACAATATAGACCTTCTCTGAAAAGGTTATGTTCTAAGTTTCTAACAAGGATGAACAAGATGCTGCAACATTTATGTCTGTGAGAAAGTGTGTACATGCATATGTCCTGCATGCGTGCAACTGTGATTGAGAGAGAGAAACAGAGTACTTATTTAACCAATAAAAACTAGAGTATTAAGAAATGCATCATAGAGCTCATTTTCCACGAAAAGCATTAAGAATCAAATAGGATCATATGAGTGGACTATATTGAACATGGTTGAATTCACACAAATTCTTACACAGAGAAAGCAATTTCCAACTCAATGATGCCCACTTCCGTGTCTCCAAAGAGTAATGACTCAGAGAAAAAATTGCTAACAGAAAAAATAAATTTCAAAATCAATACGAAGTCTGTTATATTGTGGGTACCACAGAATGAACAATGTATGCTAATATTAACATGGACACTTGTAAATAAGTGACACACCCATGTCGACACAACCTGACAAGACTGCAGAGTGGGGCTACCAAACAAGTTGCTTTTTCTTTTCCCCTTTTCATGCTAGCTTGCTGTCTGATTTGCCTATTATTGCAGCCGATTGTTTGATTTTTTTTCTTGTGTATGTTGCAAAATTTTTGCATTTGCAGTGACTTTGAATATTGAATTACTGATTATTCTTTCTTGTGCAGATTTGTATGTTCAGCCGATTACATATTTTTTCTTGTGTATGCTACCAGGTTTGCCTAATTGTTGCACCGGCAATGACTGTGAATGTCACATTATTTTTCATGTCTACTTATTCACTGGTTGTTATCTAGTAGCGTTATTAGGGTATTTGACCTGCTATTCATTTCTTATTTCTCTTGATGAGAAACTGCAGACTAGAAGTTATTTTTGTTTATGCAAGCATGTCAGAAACTAAGAAGTTAAGTATTCCATAAAGTATTCAAATTTTGTTAACTGTACGGTCATTCTGTTAATATGCTTTAGACTTTGAAAGTTCAAGTGTTCTTTACACTTAGTATTTATATTGTTTCATTCTTTATGTAATTTGTTTGTGCTTTCGTATTAATTTTATTTTCAAGCTTTTCTTTTCAAATACAATGGCTGATAAGGGAAAGGCAAGTACAAGCTCGTATAGCTAGGTCCAATGGCACGGTATCATTGCTATAATTGAAACAAATCCTTGTTCACCACTTTGGAGGCAGGTGACAGCAGAATAAAAAGCTAGTGGAGGCAGTAGCAATATGTTTTTTTGCTTGCAATTTATGTCATGGACAGTTTGGACAATTTACTAGATCCTATACACATGCTAAAACACATCTCTTGCAAATCTGTGGCTATGGAATTACAGGAGTTTGAGGAATTGAAAACGAACAAGACACAGATGATTTGAAGAAAGTTTCAGTAAAATAAAGTGAAGTACTTATTCCTCTTAATATTACTTAAAAAAGTGCAAATGTTTCAAGGAAAAGAAAGATGAGCTTGGGAATGTGGACTAATAAGACAAAAGACGGAACATTCAAAAGTACAGGGAGGGTAGACATGGATAGAATGATTGGCAGATTTTTTTTTTTTTTAAGTTCAGCTCATTCCAATGTAGCCAAAAGTCTTGATTATGAAGATGTGGTTACAAGTTTTACTAATAACAATTTTTCTGGTTGTCTTCAATCTCAGAGAAGTTGAGAAGAGTAATTATTGCATAAGAAACAGCATTGAAAACTAATTAAAGCAGTTTTTTATTATTATTTTTTTTTTTTATAGAAACAATATGGAGCCTCCCTCATTTCTGATCTATGTTACATGGGTGCGGGTACGATACGGGTACGGACATGGCAATTTTCAATTTTTTTGGATACGCGGATACAACAAATTTTATATTCTCAAAAATGATAAAATGAAAAAAAAAACATTAAATTAATAGTTCTGATAAAAAACGTGTTTTCTTCTACTGTTTTCTGTAAGTGGAGAACTAATACAACAAGAAAAATCATACAAATCAACTTCATTTTTTGGTTTGGATCGGGTCTGGCCCAGACCCGATCCAAAACATATCCATCCCGTATCCCGTATCTGTATTCCCGTATCTGCATATCGACACGGGTACGTGGGCTAAACCCACGTATCTGTGTGTCGTAGTTTCTGATGGGTTACTGATATACAAAGGTGGCTATTGACAAATTTTACTACTTTTTCATTTCATGGGCCAAGTTCTTTGAACTGCATTGATGCATCTAGGGAGTAAAGATGTTGAGTATTTGAAGGGGTTGTATATACAAGCGATAAAAGTGGGTGGAAGGCAATGCTATGCAAGCTATTACTCATAATACTCTAGTTTACAGTCTTACAGGGATGAGTTTAGTGAATGATCCCAAGTGCACAGTATAATCATATATTATAGAGTCACCATGCGGCACGTAGCTTAAGTCCAGCACTCAAAAGTATTTGCAACCCATTAAAAGAAGATGCAAATGTGTATAATTTGTCTTGTATATTAAAGAGATTGACCAAGATGCCAAAAACGTGTGAAATTTTTAGAATCCATCAAAATGCTCTATCAGTATTCAATAAGCATTATGATTTGAAATTGTTGAAGGTTGTGGATTCGTTTTGCCTCTTGAATAACATAATTAATCCAATAAAATATGGCCTTACATAACATAAGTAACAAATACGGACCAGAAAACACAAATGGAGACAATGGACTAACCTGTGCAAGTGAAGCAACATTAAGGCCAAAGCTCCTGCCTGAAAGACCAGGAATCAACCTGTAGAGAAAAGTGATTTCACTTTCACCATTGTTACCATGCTTCTCAGTCTGGTTTCTGCCAAGATTGACTATTTCACAAGACTTTATCCTTGTCAAGTAGGACATATGATATACCCCAACAGAAATAGGCAAGTCACCCTTAACGTCGGCAATTTCTGGATAATGTGTAACAAAGAGGACCATGCACTTTTTTTTCTTGAGAATATAATGCAATGTTGCATAAGCAATTGCAAGTCCATCATGAGTGCTTGTGCCACGACCAAGCTCATCGATGATTATAAGAGAACGGGATGTACAGTTATGGAGTATGGAAGAAGTCTGACTGAGTTCCTCAAAGAAAGTACTTGAGCCATGTTGGATACTGTCAGAGGCTCCCATTCTAGTGTAAATTGCATCAAGGACATGCAACTTGGCTGATGCAGCCGGTACAAATGAACCAACCTGGATATATCACAACTCACAGGTTTATGTCGGAGATGGACAGTCTGCTAAATATCTTCAACTAGTAACACCAACAAAGCCTATCCAGTAAGAACAGAGTGACGCCCATGCATGATCCCACAGAGAGAGAGAGAGAGAGAGAGAGGTCTGGAACGCACTTGATGAAATACTGACATTTAATTGACTATTTCAGATGCACTCTATATCCAGAAAGAAGTACCAGCATAAACAACAAAAACCATTATCAAGGACTCATTTACATAGTTAGGCACGTAGATATGTCTCAACAGCAGCAAAGCTAAGCATATGCTTCATAGTTTATACTTAACAATATTTTCCATATGCTTCATAGTTTATACTTAACAATATTTTCTTGGACAAACTTGGAAATTTTATGGGGGTTTACCTTTATCAATAAACTTTTTAGAATGAGGTTTCAGGAAAAAAAAAAAAAAAAAGCTTTGTTCCTCTCTTTTTTTCCTCTTCAGAAACATTACCACTTTAAGATACCAAATTTTTTGTTAAGTATTTCATTTTAAGAGGATGTGTGGTAGTAGTGTGGCTAAACCACAAAGGATTGTATGCTATGTCACAGTGGTACGTGGGAAGGGCCCAGGCACCCGTACCGGTATGGCGGTACCAGTACAGCAGTACGTCTTGTACTGCTGCTTCCTCCTTCTTTCTCATACATAATACCTATGTTACTTTAAATAAACCTATTTTCGCCTGATGCCTCTTCCTCCTTCTTCCTTACATTCATACAACATATCTACGGCAAAAATGACACCAGTTTCTTATATTTTATGTTACTTTTTTTGCTGATTTCATGTATATAATTAATTAAAATATATAACTATCACCGTACCACCGTACCTGTACCTGCTTCCCCGTACCCGTACCCGCACCTGTACCCGTACCTATGTGACATAGATTGTATGTGAAACTCAACTACATGTATACTCTACATTGTATGCTCTTATACATGTGATTGTTCCATATGCTTGTGATTTTCTCTCACTAAAGGATTGTATGTGAACGTAGAGTATGGACTTATATTTAGGGTTAAGACATCATGCTTCCTCTTTAACGCAGAAGCTATTCATTTAATATTAGATAATAGATATAGTTTGGATCCATATTGGATCTGTTTGGATCCGTATATTTGGTTTATTTGTCTATTTTTTTTATTTGTTTTGTTCATTAAGTTATACTAGGACTTATTTAGAAAGTGGATGGACCCAATCTGTCTAGGAAAGCCTATTTATAAGGGACGTCTGACTCATTGGGAGTTGGTGAAGGTTACTGAAAACCCTAATTCACTTAACCACAAAGGATTGTATGTGAAACTCGACTGCATGTGTAATCTCCTATTCCAGAAGTAGGGAATGACCCATAGACAGAACCAGCACCACCGATGGAGTCGTTCCTGCCGGCGAGGAGCCCGACAGGCCTGAGGGCCAGCATGGAGACATGTATTATGATGCAACTAAATACCAAAGTATTGTTGGGATGGTCTAATATTTCACTTGTAATAGACTAGACATTGTCTATTTTATCAATCACGTATCACAAATTATGCACAAATCAATAATTAGACACTACATCATATGGAAACTCTTGAAGGAATCAAACCTGTAGAAACACGTAACGAGATAGGGAGAAGGAAAAGAGACACACAATATACGTGGAAAACCTCAGAGAGGTGAAAAAACACGGAGAAGCTCTACCTAGGTGCACAACCGCAACCCTAGGAGAGAGAGAGTCTTATTCCACTTAATCAACAATTACACAATAAGTGGGATTATAAAGAGGGAGACCCGCCTAGGGTACCGAGCCACTCTCGGTACCCATGCCCATGGGACCGGGTCCATATCCAGACCCGGTTCCCTATACACGATATTCTAACACTCCCCCTCAAGCTTGGCATACATATCAAACATGCCAAGCTTGCTCACATTTTTCTCGAATTGAGATGTACATAAGGCTTTGGTTAAGACATCGGCAATTTGATCTTCAGACTTCATATATGGTAGAATCAATTCCTTTGCATCTATGCGTTTCCGTATGAAATGGCGGTCAATCTCCACATGTTTGGTTCTGTCATGTAGGACGGGATTGTTTGCAAGATTAATTGCCGACTTGTTGTCACAGTACATCTTCATCTTCTCTCCCATTTCAATTCCAATATCTGCTAGAAGAATCTTCAACCATAGCATCTCTGTAACTCCCATAGCTACAGCCCTGTATTCAGCCTCAGCACTGGACCTCGAACAAACTTCCTGCCTTTTACTTCTCCAAACAACCAGGTTACCTCCAAGAAAGATACAGTACCTTGTGGTAGATCTCCTAGTATCAGTGCACCCTGCCCAATCTGCATCAGAGTAACCTTCAATATTAAGTTGGTCTTGCTGAGTATACAACAGTCCTTTCCCTGGGTCATTCTTTAGGTACCCCAACACTCTTTCTGCATTCTTCCAGTGACATTCAGTAGGAGCATGCATAAACTGACTCAACACATTCACAGCATAGGTGATATCAGGGCGAGTAAGAGTAAGATAGATAAGCTTACCAACTAGCCTCTGATACCGCCCTTTTCCTTCCTCATCAAGGGCGTTGCCAGTTTTGATGCTAATCTTTGTGCCAGACTCCATTGGAGTTAGAAAAGGCCTACAACCAAGTTTACATGTCTCCTTTAACAGATCCAGAGTGTACTTCCTTTGGCTCATAACTAGCCCTGTCTCTGATCGAGCAATCTCAATCCCCAGAAAATATCTCAGTTTACCCAGATCTTTAAGGTCGAACTCAGTAGCTAACCTCTCCTTCATCTTCCTTTTTTCTTCTTCATCGTCACCTGTGACTACCATATCATCAACATACACAAGAAGAAGACTCACCAGGCCATTTCTCTACTTAATGAATAGGGTGTGATCACCATTTCCCTGTTTGTATCCGTTAGTCTTCATCACTATCCTCAATCTTTCAAACCACGCTCTAGGAGACTGCTTTAAACCATATAATGCTTTCTTTAGATGACAACATTTTCCGCTTTGAACATATCCAGGAGGCATGCTCATGTAGACCTCTTCTTCTAGATGCCCGTTCAAGAATGCGTTCTTGACATCAAGCTGATCCATCCTCCACTTCTTTTGCACGGCAAGAGCTAAGATGACCCTCACAGTTTTGAGTTTGGCAACAGGGGCAAAAGTTTCAAGATAATCAATACCATAATTTTGGCAGAACCCCTTTGCAACAAGGCGAGCCTTATACCTTTCCACAGTACCATCTGGCTTGTACTTCACATTGAACACCCACTAACCGACTAAATGAGTTCCCTTGGGAATATCAACAACTTCCCAAGTATCATTCTTTGCCAAGGCATCCATCTCCTCTGTCATGGCCTGCAACCATTTAGGATCCTCTCTAGCATCTTCTACACACCTGGGAATCACAGACTTAGACAAGGATGTAATAAAGCATTTGTAATCCTTACTGAGTTTAGCATACGAGACAAATCTCTGAATTGAATGAGAAGTACAAGACCTAGAGCCCTTGCGCAGGGCTATAGAAAGCTCTTCATCGATTGGACTTGGGTCATCCGGGGCACTCACAGGATTGGGATTGGTTCCTTCAACATTCGCAACCACATCAGTCTCAACCACATCTGTCTTTTTCCTATTGTACACCTGGCCAAACAAGTGATCACGGGATGTGGACTGATCATCAACGGGGTCCCCGTCCATGTGACTGCCTCTATCATCTCTGACTGTGTCTACCTTATAATCCAAGAAATCCGTAAACTGGATCAACTGATGCGAGGAATACTCTTCACTACTGTAGAAACTCAAACCACGAAGAGGAAGAAGAGAAGAGAAACACACAATGTACGTGGAAAAACCTCAAACGAGGAAAAAACCACGGGAAGCTCTACCTAGGTGCACAACCGCAACCCTAGGAGAGAGAAAATTCTATTTCACTTAATCACCAAGTACACATAAGTGAGATTATATAGAGGGAGAGGGAGGAGAAGCCGCCTAGGGTACCGAGCCCGCCTCGGTACCCGCGCCCTAGGGAACCGGGTCCAGACACGGACCCGGTTCCGGTAACACATATTCTAACACTCCCCCTCAAGCTTGGCATACATGTCAAACATGCCAAGCTTGCTAACATTCTTTTCAAATGAAGAAGTACAAAGCCCTTTAGTTAAGACATCCGCCACTTGATCTTCAGATTTCATGTAGGGCAAAATCAGCTCCTTTGAGTCGATGCGTTCCCGAATAAAGTGACGATCAATCTCCACATGTTTGGTCCTGTCGTGAAGGACCGGATTATTGGCCAGATTGATCGCTGATTTGTTGTCACAATACATCTTCATTTTATCTCCCAGGTTCATGCCAATATCAGTCAGAAGAATCTTCAACCACAGCATCTCTGTCACCCCCATTGCCACAGCCCTGTACTCAGCCTCAGCGCTAGACCTCGAACACACTTCTTGCCTCTTGCTCCTCCAAACAACCAGGTTACCTCCGAGAAAGATACAGTACCCTGTAGTGGACCTCCTTGTGTCTGTGCAACCTGCCCAATCTGCATCTGAGTACCCTTCAACAGTAAGATCATTTTGTCGAGTATACAGTAGCCCTTTTCATGGGTTATTCTTTAGATACCCAACACCATTTCTGCACTCTTCCAGTGGCAATCAGTAGGAGCATGCATAAACTGACTAAGAACATTCACAGCATATGTGATATCAGGGCGAGTAAGGGTAAGATAGATAAGCTTACCAACCAGTCTCTGATATCGCCCTTTCCCTTCTTCATTCAGAACCGTGCCCGTCTTGATACTTATCTTAGTCTCGGACTCCATAGGAGTAAGATAAGGTCTACAACCAAGCTTACCAGTTTCCTTTAATAAGTCAAGAGTGTACTTTCTTTGACTCATAATCAGCCCTGTCTCCGATCGAGCAATCTCTATCCCAAGAAAGTACCTCAGTTTCCCCAAATCCTTGAGATCAAACTCTTTAGCCAATCTTTCCTTCATTTTTCTGTTTTCTTCTTCATCACTGCCAATGACAATCATATCATCAACGTAGACGAGGAGAAGACTAACCAGCCCATTTTTCTGCTTTATGAATAGAGTATGATCTCCATTTCCTTGCCTGTACCCAGTAGACTTCATAACAATCCTCAGTCTCTCAAACCAAGCTCTAGGCGACTGCTTCAGTCCATACAAAGCCTTTTTGAGATAACAGCACTTTCCCTCTTGGACATACCCGGGAGGCATGCTCATGTACACCTCTTCCTCCAGATGACCATTCAAGAAAGCATTCTTGACATCAAGTTGGTCCATGCGCCACTTCTCATGCACAGCAAGAGCCAGAATGACTCTCACGGTCTTCAACTTTGCAACTGGGGCAAAGGTCTCAAGGTAGTTGATTCCATACTTCTGGCTGAACCCCTTCGCAACAAGACGAGCTTTATATCGATCAACTGTGCCATCAGGTTTGTATTTCACATTGTAGACCCACTTCGAGCCCACTAAGTGTGTCCCTTTGGGGATATCAACAACTTCCCACGTTTTGTTCTTTGCTAGCGCACCCATCTCTTCAGTCATAGCATGCAGCCACTTGGGATCATTCTTCGCATCATCCACCGACCTGGGAATCACAACTTGGGATAAGGATGTGATAAAACACTTGTAATCAGGACTGAGCTTAGCATAAGAAACAAATTTCTGAATAGGGTGAGAAGTACATGACCTGGTGCCTTTGCGCAGTGCAATGGGGAGCTCTTCATTTGATGGACTTGGGTCATCCAGGGAGATCGCAGGATTGGGATTGGTTCTATCCTCTTCAACAACATCTTCCACTGTAGCTTTCTCCTTTCTGACATACACCTGGCCAAACAAATGATCCCGGGCATCAGCCGTGACCGCTTCCATCTGACTCACCATCTCATTCTCATTTCTGACCTTGGCTTCCAACTGACTATCCTTCTCATTACTGACTGTGGCACTGACACTGGGGCTAACCTTGTAGTCCATAAACTCCATAAACTGAATCAGTTGATTAGGGGAATACTCTTCCCCTTTGTTCCCAAGACACTCCCCCTGAAGAGGATTCACCTGAAAGTACGACTCATGTTCATGAAATGTGACATCCCTGGAAACATAAATTTTTGTAGTGGGATCCACACATTTGTACCCCTTCTGAGTGGAAGAGTATCCCAAGAAAACAGCTTTAAGAGACCGGGGATCAAGTTTCTTGAGAGTAGGGCTATGATTATGCACAAAACAACTGCATCCAAAGACACGATGAGTAAGAGGCCACGGATCCTGAGTAGGCCACAGGGTAGAAAAAGGAGACTGACCATCCAACACCCTAGTAGGCATCCGGTTAATAAGGTGGGCACTAGTGAGAAGTGCATCACCCCAAAACCGTTTAAGCACATGGCGTTGGAACATGTTAGAATACATAATGTTATGGGAACCAGGTCCAGATTTGGACCCGGTTACTTGGGGCACGGGTACCGAGGCAGGGCTCGGTACCCTAGGCGGCCTGGCCTCTCTTAGCTCCCTCTTTATATTTTCACTAGTGGTGTAATTGTTGATTAAGTGATATATATTGTTCTCTCTCCTAGGGTTGCGGTAGTGCACCTAGGTAGAGCTTCCCGTGGTTTTTTCCTCGTTTGAGGTTTTTCCACGTACATCTTGTGTTCATCTTCTCTTCTTCCTCTTCGTGGTTTGTGTTTCTACATGGTATCAGAGCCAGCGAAGTTGGAGAAGAGCGTTATTCGTGGATCGTTCGTCGTGGGAGTTGCCGTCGCCCGACGCCGTTGAAGTTCCGGCGTCCGTTCCCGTTTGCCGCTCTTTTTTCCGCCACCGTCACCGCTGCTGAGTGTGCAGCCGCCGTCGCCGTTTGTGTCGTCGCCCCTGCGTTCCGCCGCCGCCGCCAGTTGCGCCGCCGCTGCTGTTCCACCGTTCCCGCTGTCTGTGGTATCCGCCACCGTGGGTGGCCTCTGCTATCATCTAGGGTTCTGTGCCATCGCCTAGGGGTTTGCGCCGTTGCCTAGGGTTTTGTGCCGTCGTCTTCTTCGCCGTTGCCTCTTCTTCATCGCCCTCTTGGTGCCGTGTCCTTGGTTGTGATGGCAGCAGAGATGGGGTCCCAAAAGGATACTGTTCTTGACGCGGGCGGCGCCTCCAAGACTGAGAATGTGCCGATCCAGGTCACCTCTATCCGCCTAACCAAGGATAATTACCTTTCTTGGTCTGCTGCACTTGAGATTGGGATTACTAGCCGTGGACGTCTTCCCTACATTACTGGAGACAAACCGCCGCCTCTTAAGTCAGATCCTCAATGGGCGACGTGGGCGTTGGAGGACAGCCAGGTGAAGGTGTGGATCATCAGTTTTGTGTCAGCCGATATTCAGCCCCTTATTCTGCGCAAACCTACTTCTTTTGATATGTGGACGGTTCTTGCGAAAATGTATGGTCGTAAGAAGAGGCATCTGCGCACTTATCAGATCAAGCGGAGTATTTACTCCTTGAAACAGGGTGACATGTCTGTGGCTGCCTTCTATGCCGCCCTGAAAACCAAATGGGAGGAGCTCGACCATCATGTTTCTGATGAGTGGAACTGCGGTTCAGACCATTCCCTCTACTGGGAAACGGAATGGATGGATCGTACCTTTCTGTTTCTGGGTGGCCTGTGGGATGATTTTGAGCCTATTCGTAGTCAGATTCTCAATGGCGATGATATTCCGGGCATAGAAGAAGTCTATGCGCGGGTGGAGTCCGAGGAACAACGACGTCTTGTGATGCATCTTGACGCCAGCCTTGGGAGTGCTCCCTCTGCCTTTGTTAGCCGTGCCTCTGGCACGGGGCCGCGGCCTGCCCGTCGGTGCACTCATTGCCATTAGCCTGGTCATTCTGTGGATTTCTGTTGGGATATACATCCCGAAAAAAGACTTGTCAGAGGTCGTCCTCCTGTGGGCAAGCGGGGTCCTTCTGTGTCTAACTCTAGTCTGAGCACTTCTTCTTCCAGTGGGTCCAAATCCAAGCTTTCATTTGATCAACTCAAGGAACTTCAAGCCTATATTGGACGTCTCTCTACTACCCCGGAGGAGGCCTCCACTTCTCAGGGGACTCAACTTGCCCAAGCTCTTGTTGCCTCTACTGATCAAGGTAATCCCTCTCCTAGTGACTGGATTGTTGATAGTGGTGCTACCTACCACATGACAGGGGACTCACAGTTATTTCAAGAATATCAGCTATCTTCTGGTAAGCAACGCGTATCCATGGCAGACGGGTCTTCTATATCTGTGGCTGGAAAAAGGAGTGTATCCCTGCTAAACAAATATCGCCTTCACAATGCATTACATGTTCCTAATATTCCTGTGAATTTATTGTCTGTCAGCCGTATTACAAAGGAATTGAATTGCAATCTGATTTTTTCTGCTGACCATTGTTCCCTGCAGGACTTGGTGACGGGGAAGAAGATTGGGATTGGTTCGGTTATTGATGGGCTATATCGGCTGCCAGTTCAAGTCGCGTCTGCTTTGATTTCAGCTACGAGTGGCCAGTTGTCTGGTGTGGAAGATCGATCTACTATTCTGCGGTGGCATGAGCGTCTTGGTCATCTTCCCTTCCCTTTAATAAAGAAATTGTTTCCTCATTTGTTTGCTTCTGTTTCCATTGACTCCTTCGCTTGTGAAGTGTGTCAATTGGCGAAACATGTCAGGGCTTCGTACCTCATTTCGTTGAATAAAACCACTCATTCTTTTGCCTTAGTCCATTCTGATGTTTGGGGTCCTTCGGGAGTACCCACTGGTCGTGGTTGCCATTATTTTCTGACGCTCATTGATGATTATTCTAGATGTACTTGTTGAGAGAACGTACTGAGGTTCCTATCGTTGTAAAAAACTTTGTTGCCTTTGTGGAAACTCAATTTCAAACGTCGGTTCAAGCTTTTCGCACAGATAATGCTCGGGAATATGTCTCCCAATCTCTTGATGATTTCTTGCGTAGTAAGGGCATTGTTCATGAAACTTCTTGCAGTTATACGCCCCCACAAAA
>JAANDH010000477.1:0-66307 GCA_011799765.1 Nymphaea thermarum
CTGTTCCGAACTATGAGAAGCTGGTATCATTATTTGGTAATGATAGAGCAACAGGAGAAGGATCGATGACAGCGAAAGAAAGGCGCAACCGAATGACTGTAGCGTGTGAGGGTACTAGCAACACAATCCAACTTATCGATGAAATGGTTTCGCAAAATCAAGCAGTATTAGAACCATTTATCAACCTAGGAGACGACTGAGAAGTCCAAGTGGAGCGCCCCACAGGTTCATTGTCAAAGCGTAAAAGGAGAAGAAGTGTAAATGAAGATGATATAAAAGAGATTGAAATAATGGAAAGAACGTTTGACAAAATTGCTAATGCATTTGGAAAAAGTGACGTCGTACCAGAGCTGGGACAGGGATGTAAATATTCTAAAGAAGACATATTTCCAGCATTTGAAGTTATTGGTCTTGAAGAAGAGTTACAAGAGGATGCATATATTTATCTTACTGGTGATAAAGATAGGATGGAAACATTTTTTGCTTGTCCGTTGTCTAAGCGAAAGAATGTTTTACTTAAGTTGCTTAGCATTGCTGGAATTATGTAAGACATGAATGTTATTTTTTTTTTGCTATGTCATTTTCTTTGTCTTTAGAGAAATATTTTCACTCTTTTTAATGTAAGTTTTTTGTGACTATTGATGACTATGTCATTTGTGTTGATCATGTGTTGTTTGATATGAAGATGCAAGTATTTTATGTGCCTTACTCTTATGCTGTAATTTGGAAGTCGGATACGAATTAAGTAAATACGTATGGAGGTCGGCAAAACATCCAGCACCAAAATCCCATTTGCTACGCTAAAGTGGCCACCGATATTTAATATCGCCTTTCTTCTTGTTGGTTTGGTAACATTGACATCTTGTTGGTTTGGTAACATTGACATCATTTGATGTCATCTAGAAAAGTGGCCACAAATATTCAAATGGCATGGGTTTGTATGAGAACAAAAGGACAACATTTTGGCAACTTTTAAAATAACTAATCTTTAATCTTTATTCTTTCAGCGAAAAATAACATAGGCAGCCAATTAATATCATTTGTGCTGAAGTCGAACAAATACACACATTGAGAGAGAGAGAGAGAGAGAGAGAGAGAGAGTATGAGACGCATTGCATAAGCTGAGATGGGCATTATCGTGTCTTTTTTGAAACCTCTCATTCTTTTAAACATTTTGATTGATAGGGGTATTATCGTAAAGTATTATAAATTTTATCCTTTCCTTTCCTTTATGTAGTCCAAACAAACATGATTTTAAGTCTTTCCTTTCCTTTCCTTTCCTTTCCTTTCCTTTCCCTTCCCTTCCCTTCCCTTTCTCTTCCCTTCCCTTTCCTTTCCTTTCCTTTCCTTTCCCTCCCTTTCCCTCCCTTTCCCTCCTACCAAACAGGGCCTTAGAGTCTAATGCTATGTTCATTAAGCAAAAGTGTATTAATACACTAAGAATACACAACAGTAACAGCATGGTATAGCATATAAAGTTAAAAAACAACACAAACACTAGCAATATACAGCACACATGATATGTGCAGCAAAAAAAAAAAAAGCCTAAATTTTGGGATGGACTCTGTCAACTTTGGCCGAGTCCAAAAATGGGTATGGTCATGGGTGTGTTGACCATATCCAGTATGTTTTGACCAGTGTCCAACGTATGTCCTGGGCCACACCGCAATGAACATAGGTACCATGCCATTTTGGCAATACCTGTATAGCATTTAGGGAAGAAAAGAAAAAGCTAGAACACAAAAAATGCAGGTTCCTAACTATTGAACTATGAGATTCACCACATTAATGATGACTTTGATGCAAGCCAGGAGCTGTGAGAATCCATGTGATCTTAACTGAACTAACTGGTAAACAAGCCAGAATAATCTCCAAAAAGGACTTGGGAAACACCATTATATAATATGAATTATGAAGTCTATATGTCAACCATCTTAGCATACGTCCACATAGACACATAACCGACTTTTCTATGAAAGACATCACAAATGCATATCAAACACAACTTTCATTGAGGGCCACAACAGCTTCACAATGCCACTATATAGTGCACAAGAGAATTGGACAAACAATTCCAAACAAGTTATCTAATCAATTAGAGAGTCTAATAAACTCAAAGATGCATGTAATGGATTATGTACAATTTAAAAATGTCAACCGAATGATACTCACAGAAGAGCAAAAAAGAGGGATAAGATGGAATTCTACTTCAAAAGCATTCATTCTGCATTCATAGTGAAAGGAGTGCACTTGTTATGCAACTTTCATAAAATTTATTAGGATACATACTTGGCACCTATTGAGTCCATGGTGCAGATGAATGGCTTGTCATCATCCCCCAATCCAGCAATCACAGGTTGACAAAAATAGGGACCAAACCTAAAGGCATAAGAGCAAATGAAATTTGCCATCAAATATGTCACAATAACAAAAATATTGTCATGAAAATGAAAAGAACAATATTTCCAAAAAGGAGAATATAAACAGAAATAAATAGAATAGTTTGATAATAGGTCAAGGGTACTGCATCCCTTAAAAATGAATATAACAGGAAACAAGAAGGTACCGTAAGTGAAAGTTTCACGCATAACCTAAAACTTAGATGATAATCTGCTCACTCATATACCAAGTTTTCTCCAACATCTGCTGAAGAAATGAATTATTTAAAATATAATACAAGTTTCTAACCCATGGGAGTTCACCAATCGGGATGGGCTGGCCTAGGTGGTTGTTCAGTGTAAAGGAATGGCATGTTTGATTTGGATCTCGGATCAGATCAGATCCAAGTCCAAGAAATCTATGTTAATTAAGTAAAGCATCTTTTATACCAAGGACATTATTGTATTTTTCCAGGATGTGTAACTTGACCTAAGATAGAGTTCATAGAATTCAGCCTCAAGCCACACATTGTGCGGCACACCACTTACAGATGCGCTTCTAGAATAGTTTAAGTAAAATAAGTATTGTAAGCTTTCTCAAAACAGAAGGGTCCAGTGAACAAGAAAACTGAGAAATTCTAAGAATGAAGTATTTAAGAAAATTAAAAATAAAAACAAACAAGGACAAACAACCAATCTATCAATCATGAAAAGGTTTTCAGTTTTGAAACAAATCTAAAGACCTTTTTCACATTAAGGTGCAGAAAGCATTTGGAAATCAGACAGATGACTTTTAAAATGACATTTAGGAGCGTTTCTGCTTCACTAAATTATACTTTAAAATAATTTTACATACAAGTTGGAAACTTTTACATACCTTTTCTCGTATAGCAATGCAGAAACAACACTTGCAAATGTCTCAGGCTTCATGTTCCTTTCCTCTCGCAACTGATAAAGCTTATGACGAAACACAAGTCGCTGATACCTTTAGATTATTGTGAATTTGGTGTCAAAACAAATAATATGCAATGTTATGTACAAATAATCAGGAAACAAGGAAGGAAATAAACTTAGACAATGATGGCATTTCTTACAGGGTTTGGGCATCTGTTGCTAGACCAGCTAAACCAATATAAAGTTTATCATGGATTTTTGAGATCCTTTGAAAATCAGTTGCAATAGTCTGAAGCTGCACACCTAGCCGACGATCACTGGCAATAGCAAAACAATTCTTCCCCACCATTGCAACCAACGAGCTTCCATTGTACTCAAATATCTGAAGGAAAACCCATTTCACATTTCAACACCAGAATGTATTAAAGACATGACACGCTCTCATCCTCCAAACTGGTGTTGCCTAATTGTTAAAACTGCGATCACTCGACTAAACTATCCAATAAGTCGGGTGCCTCAGAAAGTTGCAGTATGTAACATGATGCAAAACCAAAATTTGTTAAAAAATTCTCACATAAGCGGGTGCGTGAAAACGTGCTCTTACATGTACTTATCCTTAAAAAAAAAAAGATCAAGAACTTCAAAAACTGAAAGGAAGAGGACAATATTCGAATTACTGAAATAATCATGCTCAAGCAATGACAATAATCCCAATTTCGGGAAACCCCAAAAGGTATTGAAACCGTGCCTTCCCTCAGGCAAATCCCGGGTTCCCTGTATACATCTTTTTCCAGAGACATGTTGTTGCTAGTTCTTAATCATCAAGTAACATATTAATCAAGAAAGAGTTTCAATAAGAAAAAGCAACTCAAAATGGGTGTGCGGCTGAGAACCCTTATCGAGAAAAAAGAAAAAAAATAGGTTTCTGATACAGTAAGAACAGTACCATATACTGTTGATTCTTTCATAAAAAGTTTGATCCTAAAGACTCAAGAGATATAGCATCTTGTAGTTTCCTGCTCAATTGGACCCAATAATTTTTTCCCTCGTCGTTACTACATTAAAAACAGAGATGTTGGAGAAATGGAGGAAAAAGGAAAACCAAAAAGCTCAATGGAGAAAATGAAAGCGAGAAACTGGGAAGAAATGCACCCCCATCACCAAAGATCGATTCCATTACCAATCGAAACCAAAATATATTACTTTTAGAGAGAGCCAAAATCTGAAGCGTTTGTTGAACATGTAGAGTAAAGGAAACACATTATTTCAAGATTAGGCTTTGACGAGGGAGATACTCACCGACATGTCGATTTCGGAGTTCAAATCTGCTAGAAAATACCAACTGCAGGATATTTCAGGAGATAGGATGGAAATCCGCGGCCTCCTAAGTTGAGGGTTAGACCAGCAACGTTAATCGCACACAGAAACTGTCTCTCCCAGCGTCCAACTTTTCCTGTCGCGGTGATCAAGTCTCTCGCTGGCTGCCGAATGATCTCTCCCCCGCTGCGGGTATTTTCCCAAAGTTTTCGTCCCGAATCTGCCTGTCGTAGTGAGCAAGTCTCCCTCCGGTTGCCCAATGTTAGCGGGTCGGATTATGTTCGGACCCCCAACCTTTTCTCTCTCTCTCTATAAGGATCCGAAACTCCGGTTTCTGGGTCATGGGTGGCGTGTTGTAGTGATTGGCCATTATCAACCTACCTATCTCTTAAATTTGTACTAAAAATTGTTTTAAACAAAATGTGAACTTTCTAATATGTTTATTAACATTAGTTTTATATAAATCATAATTTAGTTCAAGTTTTTTTTTAGTTGTTCTTTTCTACTATTAAAATTTTGAAGAGCCGTTTATTTTTCTATTACCAAAAAAAATATTATTAAAGAGAAGTATGATTTTATTTTTCTATTACCAAAAAAAATATTATTAAAGAGAAGTATGATTTTCGAACGAGTACTCAATTGTGGCAATATGTACATACCCCAAATTTCAAAATACTTAGTAATAGTTGCGGGAACCAAGAAGTTTTTTTTTCTCGTGAAAGGATACATATTTCTACATTCAAAGGGGCACTTATATACATAACAGAGTAAATATTTATATATTATATTAATGTGAAAAGCAAGAAACATTGAGGGGCTAGCGTGGGCAGCTGCCCACACCAGCTCATATGTTGCTTTGCCCCTGCTTAGTGCGGATATCGATTTAGGTAACAGTGGCTTTCCTTTGCAGAATGAGCAGAGAAAGAAAGATCTGAATGGTTTAGGTCCAAGAAAGGGCAGCTCATACTGTCAGAGCCATGTATAGGCAGAAGCGGGCAATTGCCCACACAGCCGATAAATGCTATAAAAGTTATGCTCATTTATATATAATGATGCTCCTTAAGACACTTAAAAGGGTCCTTTTTAATTAATGTTGTGGAACATAAAATTCCTGGCTCCGCCATTGGGAGGATTTGAAATTAATATGCCCTCAACCTGGGGCTGTAAGTGAACAGAACAAGCTTGCGATCTTTACACGATCCGACTCTTTTTTGTATTTGATGATGCATGAGCTGATTCATAAGCTGCACCAATTACCAGCCTATTTTGCTCGACCTTAATTTGAAGTACAACAAGGTTAAGGTTAAAATGGTTTGTGGTTTCATATATATATATATATATATATATATATATATATATAATGATTGGTAAAATCTTGTTATAGGGACAAAAATCAAACCCAATAAATATGATATTTAAAGTTTTTTTTTTTTGAAATGCCAATGATTGGTTGTTGATGCAAAATGTATACTAAGTTTATCATTTTTTGGCTTTTTAATAGTGTTTTTATACTAAGCAAAAATGAATGGCTATCATAGCATCAACTTTTTTATAATAGAAAAATCAACATCTTTCATAAAAACAACTTATTCAAAGCATATTTTATACCAAAATAGGTTTTATGAACATATTAGGATGTTTATATGTTCCTTAAAATAATTTTTTAGCAAAAAATTAAAGGTCTGGTTTCTATCCCTGACTGAAGTGTCTGGATTTTACCAATTTCTCTCTCTCTCTCTCTCTCTCTCTCTCTCTCTCTCTAAGTGGTTAGGCAGTGAGAAACCAGGTGAGTGGTGGAATGTACCTCGAAAGCATGAATATAGAAGAATGAGAATTAGTAACGGTCAGGATTTCTGAAAACACTTGTACCCATAATCAGCTTTGGCCAGGTACTTATATATTTTTGCAAGACTAAAAAAACCTTTAGAATTTACATAACAGATTGGTACTGTCCAGTGGTTCTACTCCAAAATTCGAGCTAGATTCAAGAAACACTATATTATTATATTATAGGGTTTTATAAATCTGTCCCAAAAATTTGGGAAAGTCAATTTTAGTGGACAGTAACAATTTGTTACTAGTGTCAAACAGCCTCTTAGGGAATTCTTTTGTTTGTTATTTCAAATTCTTCCATAATGTGAGCATTTGGGCAAATGTAAGCTTTAAGGCCATATCAGTGTAAGGCAAAGTGTTCTTGTTCTTAGAACAACATATATCAAAATGTCCTAAAATTGAAGAAGGAAGTTCCTTTAGTAGTCCATATGAATTTAATTTTGAAAGTTTCATGCAATACTGTTTCAGATGACAAGCTAGCATGTAGGTGGATTTATATATATATATATATATATATATATATATATATATATATATATATATATATACACTGAAGAAGAATCCATTTTCAACTATTTTAAAGGGCGCAAGATATAGTATTTGAGCTAAACGGAAAAAGAGGAAATAGTAAAAATTTTCAAATTTTCATGTCACTACAAGGAAAGAGATTTCTAGCAATAACCTTTGATAGTCACCCGTAGTACTGATTACAAAGGCCATTCTATAATGTAATATTTTCCACTTAAGAAGGGGCCTGCACCAAAGATCGCATTTTGGGTAGAAGAAGCAATTGCTAGAAAAATGAGAAAACTTGCTAAACCAAGAATCTCATGCTCTCTCTTTCTCTCTCTCAACATCATATAATATGGATACTGGGTGGGTATTGCATAACCAACACTACTTGGCTAACAGAAAGTGGTAGTCCTTAAATTATTTGGTCCAATTGATTAATGAATTAAGCAAGTGCATGCACTTCAATAAAATTAACAATTAAAAATTCACAAACTTAAGAACCAAAAGTTACACAAATTTCTATCGGAAATCCAACGATCTAGGACAAATTTGGCATTTTCATAGGACTCGAGTCCACCTACAAGCTAGTTTCTCATCTCTAATGGAACAGTATTGCATGAAACTTTAAAAAGTGCGCATAGACAACTAAAAGAACTTCCTTCTTTCACTTTTAGAACACTTTGATACATGTATAGATTCTCTTTGATTACATTGTCATCTTCCTCCCGACATAAAGAACTAAAAGAACTTCCTTCTTTCACTTTTACAGCACTTTTGATACATGTATAGATTGTCTTTGATTACATTGCCATCTTCCTCCCGACATAAAGAACTCCCCTATACTGAAACGGCCTTAAAGCTTTCACTTGCCCAAATGCCCACATTATGGAAGAATTTGAACAAATAAAAGAATGCTCTAAAGATCTTTCTAGTCTTGCAAAAACGCATAAACACCAGGCCAAAGCTGATTATGGGCACAGGTGTTGCAGAAATCCTCGCCACCACTAACTCTCCAGTTACGGTTCACCACTGACACCTGGTTTCTCACCGTCCGACGACAAAGATGAGGAAGATTCCGGGCAGATGCTCGCAGAGGCAGCCGTCGTGGTTGCAGCTTGAGTTACTGATCGCCGGCTGGGGAGCTTCGGCAACTCCTGCTTCTCTTTTCCTTTGCCCCACAGAACCACGTACAATCCAATCACGATCAGGACGCCTCCAAGGACGCTATGTACATATAAATGTATGAAACCATAAACCACTGCAATCTTGTTATACTTCGTAGCTCATACAGTAAGATCAAGTAAACTAGGTTGGGTGGCGCAGCTTTGTACCTTCCAAGTTGAAGGGTCTCGTTTAGGAAGAGGGAGCTAAAGACGACGACGATGATGAGCATCAAGGGATTGAAGACGGCAACGAACAAGGGCCCCCTCTTTTGAACGCACCAACTTGACAAGGTCAGCATCAGTCCCGATACCATCACACCCTACATCCAATATCTCACAACATGCATTAGACCATGAACCCATCTCTCTCTCTCTCTCTCTCTCTCTCTCTCTCTCTCTCTCTCTCTCTATATATATATATATATATATATATATATATATATATATATATATATATATATATATATATATATATATATATATATATATATATATATAGCAATGGTAATCTAGGATTAGGATTTTAACTTACACCAAACTTAATTTATAGACCCGTTTTAATGAAAGATCTATGTTTACCAATTGAATTGTCGAGCCCCAAAACATATGCTAGTGAGCCCCACAAAAACATATGGTACTGGCTGGTACTCGATACTTCATCCAGTCAATTGTTTTGGCTGCTGCATTGGCTGCCTAGGGTTATATTCGAAGCTGGCTACGTGCACATAGGGTGCACTAAATATTGGTGCATAGGGGTAGCAATCACCAAAATACTCCTATTAAAATAATAATAATAAAAGCTTTTTAAAAGGGTGAAACAAAATTGTGAAAAAGTGAAAAAATCTAAAATTTCCAATTCCTTTGTACAAAACTTTAAAAATAACTCCATCCTCCTTTGGTGCATATTTGTTATTCTACACTTTTGTGCATGCAACTCAATCTCATTATACATGTTCTACAAAGGTGGACAAGATCATGAGACCTACCAATTAATGGAGTCATGGCATAGAAAGATGAACAAGTAAAATTACATGTAACCTACCAAATGACTCACTTAAGTTAAACATGAACTGGTCAGACTCTGCAGCATGAAGCCAAGTGCTCTTTTATCACATGAACACAAAGGAGAAAGAAGAGTACCGCATAGATAACAGTGAGGAGCTTGACGTCCCAGCGGAGCTTCCACGCAGCCGCCTCCTTGTCGCAGATCCCGGCGAAGCACGCCGACTGAATCGCCGCCATGAGGCACAAGAGGGCCGTGCTGGTGTAAGGGTGAGGGTAGTGCTCACTCAACCTCGCCTGCAAGGTCTGTGTGTAAGAAAAAGGGAATATATGTAACTGTGGAGGAGAGCAGTGAGTTGCTACTTGTGGTAAGCGTCACCTGGAGTATGAGCCAAACTGAATAACATAAAGTGCTGCCTACAGCCAAGAGCGAACCTAGGGCTCGATTACCCGTCGCTTTTGAGCCACCCCGATCAAGGTGGTGCAGCAAGTGGGTCTGGACCGGCCACGGCTGGATGTTGGCTCCCCTATAGAAGCTCAGCAGCATTGCACCACCAAGCCCAATCAGGGTCCCCACGATCTTGGCCTGTCCTGCCGTCTTCCTTATTGCCAGTCTCTCCATTCTGTTAAGTTTAGCAAAAACTTCACCTCCAGCTAATTCATTGTTCTAGCTAGTTAATTATACAAACCATGCATGCCAATGCTAAGAGATTTGATGCAATAGGCATACGATAACAGTTCTCTCTCTCTCTCTCTCTCTCTCTCTCTCTCTCTCTCTCTTCCCCCCCCCCCCCCCCCCCCCCCCCCCCCCCCACACACATATGCACTATCTTTATACTATCTAAGTTGGTTTACTTATATTAGAGACCCTTGCTGATCGTCCTGCCTTCCCCGAAACAAGAAGGCCAACACCAAAGTCATAGATTTTATTTTAATTTTTTCTTTTGTTTTGCAATTTTTTTAAAGTAAATTCTACTACTGGACTAGAGTTACGAAGTTGGTAGTTTTCCTTCTCTAAAAGTGAGGCATGCATTGAAACAGGAAAGCATGATTGTCGAACCGAGTATTCAACCGTGGCAGTAGTACGTGAGTATGTAACAGTTCGTGAATCTGCCGCAATAATTTTTAAGTTATGTTCATGAAACAGTTATGATTTGTTTGCTAAATGGATTTTAAAGGATTGTTTGGAAAGTAAAATATTTTGTAAGTGTTTAATGAATCTGCCCCAATCTTTTTTGAAATATATGCATAGACACTTAACTGCTTAATTTAATGAATCTGTCACAATTTATTGAATAAATTCATGAAATATTCGCTTAATGTTGTTACAGCCAAACAACCACTAAATAACTCAACTGTGATATGCTTATTGGCGAAGATCATGCACACTGGACTCAAAAATGTCAGGTAGGCTTCATCATATGACAGTTTTGCGTGCATTTTAGGGTGAAAGTAGTCGGGGTTTAAGGGACCTCAACCTTGGAATGCAAACTGTTGAAGAGATGGACTATGGCAGATTAAACCAGCTCGCTTAGGCCTCCAATGGAAAACCCCAACAGCGGTTTTTCTGTTATTGCAAAAAAAAAAAAGAAAAAGGAAGATGATCACGCACGCACAATAAGAACTCTGATGATTATAGGATGACAAAGGTCGGCCAGATTGACTAATGGGAATACCTGAAGATGATGGCCAAGATGAAGGTGAATGTTGGTTGCAAGTTGCTCATTGCAGATACGAATGATGCAGAGGTCATCTTCATGGAAGTTATGTACAGATTCTGTGCCAACGATCCCCTGAATTATAAAAGAAAAGATTAAGAGAATAAAATTGAAAATGACCAAGGTCATCAATATTTTCAAGATCTTGGTCGTCTTTTCCTCTAATTGATCAGGATTTTCACCATTTTGTTTCCATCTTCATTCCAAGTAAGCTTAGGTACTTCCTAGTTCTCTCTCGCTCTCTCTCTCTCTCTGTGAAATTTTCCTCATTCTTTTCTTGTGTTCTTTTTATTCTACTGAAACGTACCCGAACAATCCACAGCAGAAGGATTCCACAAGCACGATAAGGGTGAGCCTTTCCCTGTTCCTCCTGCACCAAGAACGTCAGAATCAGAAACCAAACAGTACTGATCAACACCACAGACGTGGACATCAGACAGGAACCGAGACATGCAGATGCAAAAGAAACCACAAAGACACGCAAAAGAGAGAGAGAGAGAGAGAGAGAGAGAGAGAGAGAGAGAGAGAGAGAGAGAGATAGGTTATATACCTCTCCAAGAAAAGAGCGATAGGAGCCAAGAAGGCGGCTCCGACGATGAAGCGATAGGTGACGAGAACCCGGAGGCTCATCCCCCGGTCGACGGCGATCTTGTAGAGTATGTTGAGCCCTGCGAACACGATCTGTGCTAAAACCATCGACATGGCCGGCATCGCCGCCTTAAACCTCCCTCGGATTCCCCTCCCCATCTGCATGCACCGGCACCCCCTCTGCCTGCCTTCTTCGATCCCCAAGATCGGTAATCGTCTGGGTGGCCGGAGAATTAAGAAAAGAAAAGTTCCCCACGAGTTTTCAGAGACAAAGAGAAGGAAAGATGGTAATTTCTCCGTCTAATATGCTACAATTCATGCAAGATCTAGAAGGACAGAATGGTTGAGCAAGTGTAAAGATGGCTGGAAAATAAAGATCTCCTGGGAGAATCTGTCGTGCGAGGTAGTCCACTTATATAGGCATTATGAGAGAGGGAAATGGAAGATGGTTTTCGAGAAAAGGCTCCGGCTGACAATGGCGGTGTATATCTTAGCATTCGAATGGATTCTGAAAGACATCGATTTATATATTTGAATTGGTGATCAGCCCAAAGTTGAAAAATGTATCTTAAATTTATATAAACCTAGACATAAGTCAGAATCTTAAACACATAGGGCTTTGAGGAAAGAAGCAATTATCTATACACTCAAGAACATATATCATACGATTCATGTTAAAGTTGGTAACATTGGACACTTAAATTGCACTTAATTGGAAAGAATGTTCTTCAATGCAGACTTCAACTTGTTTTGACTTCATTGCCAGTAAGCATTATACTTTCATCAAAGCCAGCTGGGGTGCATTTATGCGAGTATTTGAGAAGGAAAGTTAGTAAATTATGGTGCTACCGTGAGTGGTTTGCTCATCAATGTATCTCTGTGCGTGATTTACTATGTTGGTGCCAATAACCGGCCACGTCTCGGCCGCATCTCCAGCTTTGCTGCCACGTCTTGGGAGCGGCGTGAGCCGGGCGAGAGATGACGTCCGAGAAAGCCAGCGCCCGAAACGGGGAGGGCCGGATCATTGGCCTCCCACCTCAGCTTTGTCGTGATCCGAACCGGTCGGGTCCGGGTCCAAACTGCACAAATTGGCCTCTTACCTCACCTTCGTCGTGATCCGAACCCATCGGGTCCGGGTCTGGGTCCTCACAAATTCAGTGGGCTCAGTGGGTATATAGTAGTACCCAAGTCCACACGACTCGTTTAATCCTTTCGTAAGCAACTCCAAATTCCGATATCCAGATATCCAAAGGTCTAGAGGGGCATAGTTCAAATGCGTGAATTTGTGACACATTATGTAGCAAGTTTCTACTTCGACTTACTTATGGGGAGCTAAGGTCCTCTTACGTAAAAGTTGAAGCATGTGGAATTCTCACCATCTGACGTAGCTCTAGATCTTGAAAGCAAAGAGAAAGAAGAGACTTTCGGCTTTCGCTTGAGTGGTGCAACTAATCCTCCCGCTCACCTGAAAATTCTGATCCATAGTTGGATTTAGCTGATGAGTTTCTTGAAGACACGGGATGTTGAATCCAAACCAGGCCTAATTTTTTTAGAACATAATGTTCCACATTTTGACTATCATAAGAGGCAAAACTTTCATGTAACTGGTTAGTTTTTTAATTTTATTGGATACGTGAAGCTGGTTCTTGGACTAAAAAGCATACCCAGATCCAAAGCCCCCCATGTACATCAGAATTAATTGGATCCTGCTATAATCTTTCCTTCCTTTTGGTAGATCAGTCGTCCGAGCAAGTCAATTGTTGTTGGTAGCTGCATATATTTATCACATTGACAAGACCTATATACCAACTATTTTGAATCTTCGTTTCATATGAGTTGGGCTAATTAAGTTCGATTTGTATTTCAATAATATAGTGGGCAGTATCCGAATCAGTGATGTTTCTAGAAGTGAACATAGAATATACTAAAAAGCGAATCTTTCTTCCTCATTTGATTTCTTACATACCAGTCTATCAACTATAAGATCTTACATGAATAATCCGGGAACAGTATTGGTAATAGAAAGCCGTGGATTGATGAAAGTGGTGAGCCCATTGGAACTCCTACAGTAATTTAAATCCATAGGAAGGCGTACAGTGGCTCTATCAAACATCCACTTAAGCATTTATGTGTCATCTTTTGATCACCACTAGGGTACAAGGCCGGTGGCATCTAATAGAAACCATTAAAGCTATTGAACTAGCTAGAGGCGGTTTACACCCGTCCCGATGCAGCGCTTCTCAAAAGAAATTAGCTCTGTAGTTATGAACACTGCATTGAACAAAAAAGTAATTCTAGGGAGTGAAAAATCATAGAAGAATTCATGGGTTTGCACTGTCATTTGTCAATGCTTCAAACTTTGGTGGATATTTAAAGACTAATGGTCACTACAGCAAACGTAATCTTCAGCGCGATGCATGTAGACAGCCAGTGCAGCTCACAGGCTCTCTCTCTCTCTCTCTGAGTAGTTTTAGATGCGGTTAGAGGAGCATTTGAATGAGGGTTAGAATCTAGATTGGTGCATTGGAGTGGTTCGTGAGACAAATTGTTTAAGGTAGTATTAGATTTGGCCATTATTTTTTTTATATGGAAGCTTATCTTCACAAAAGCAAACATCTTGACCAGTAAAAGATATATTGTTTTCTAAATCATAATTTATGCGCTTTAGCTAAATGGGTAACCTTCAAAGATGCATTTTTTTGCTTTATTGTAAAATTTATGCATTTAATGGATGTTATATGCATAACAAAGACATTCAAAAGATGTGGAGTGTTCATAGTTGGAAGCTAGGATGGTTGTGTAAAACCTCATAAAAGGCTGTTTGAGATATCACTAGTTCTTAGTTTGGTTCAACAGTTAGGTGGCAGTTGTGATGCTTTCTCCCAAAATTTTGTGGGAAGTCCACTTTGAAAAGAGAGAACACAAGCTGCATTTTTAAAACATCATGGTGTTTGTATTCCCTACTCCATTTTTTGAGGCATGCCAATGCAACTATGTTGGCACGGTATCCCCATTGCCCTAAAACGAGATTTCATTTTATTGGAAAAATAATTTAGTCCCGATCTGTTCAATTTTTCACTCGTTTACCAAATTGGTTTTGAATAAGTGTATAAGACTCTTAATGATAGGAGAGGTTCATAATTGTATTTCATTAGATAAACCCAAATAACTTTAGAAAATTTGTCAAAATTATTTTTAAAATAATGGGCATCATTGAGATCCCTTTTAGTAAGGCTTGCATTGAAATATGCAACCGATATGGTTAAAACTAAAGCAACAGTAGTATTTATATCATTTGTGGGTGTAGTTGCTACAAATCAACTACCCTTTTGTACCATCTAATAGAAAGTGTTTTCCTCTAGTTGCTATGTTAAAAACTAAGTCACAGGCTTCTCATAAAAAATGAGCAAGATTTGTACAATGGATACCTGTACACTTCGTGGAGATGTATGGTGTCATTTTAGGATTTTTATTTCCTAGTACTATGACCAAACTGAATCCCCGCTTCCATCATCTCCTGCAAATTGTTGTTTCAATATCTTCTTATCACTTATCCTCACACTTCTTCCAAAGAAAAGAAAAGAGGTGAACTGCCCTGAAATAAATAATTGTTCCAAAGGAAATTTCTATAGAGGTCAACAGTTGATACACAAGGTTCAAGCTTCGTTATTAATTCCTTTACCCTTGGTTTCGATATTCTCTTTATTAACAAATGACAATTATATTAGCTTAGCTAATAATGCATCCACACTTATAAACAATTGGATTAGATCCCATAGCATAGAATGGTTTTTCTGATGTATTATGGAAACTCTTTGGCTTTAGAATGCAGGAACAAATAATTCTCTGTTGTGGAACAAAATATCTCTCATCCCCTCCCCTCTCCACCCCCGCCGCATCCCAAAAAGAATCTTTCTTTTGTATTTCCAAAGGAATGTAGTTGTATTCCCCTGTCCGTTGAATGAATCGTTTGAATCTGGGACCAACAAGCTATTACTACTAGAACATGGTAGTCTAGAAATTTTAGCTAGATCATTGCCATGAGAATTATCTAAATTTTAGCTAGATCATTGCCATGAGAATTATCTATTAAGTTTGTAATGTTCAAGGATCTTGGTAGGCCTAGGGAATGATGGCACGAATTTGATTTATTAATGATGGAACATTGGTTCATTTGCCGGCTTTCTCAATTACATATAGCTTCATAGAATGTCGATCCAACAATGTACAAAAAGCATCCTTAGATATTGCGTCAATTGAAACAACACATAACTTAAGAATGGAAATGAGATTGAATTTGAACTCGAGTACGTATAGGATGTCTTTAAGTACGAGGTCGAGGGATAGAGTTGTGGTTCATATGTGGGTGACAATAACATTGATTCCGTAAGGAAGGCGGACGGATGGGTGTTGTGTTTCTTTTGGCCAGCCAAAGGAAATTAGATTATAATATATGACAGTTGGCTCCAATATCCAAAACCCAAGCTTTGTTTGAAATGACACAACAAAATAGGCTTAAGATCATACCTGAGAGGTTTGTAAGTGGTTAAGGTAACACATGCTCCTGTTTTGTTTCGGTGCTTTAGATGTACCGGAGTACACAACTCCCATATGCTTCCACAAGAGCGACAACTCTGGTGGCCATTGCCTTTGTAAGTGAACAAAAAAAGCTCACACAGCCACACAATCGGACATGGCTCAGTGGACCAAGTCACGGCTTCAATTTAAAATCAGTAAAGCCAAAAAAATAATCATCATTCTATTCACTTGATACACTATTTACTTCCATGATACAGAGATGTATCAAAATTGTGAACCCAATCAAAAAACACTTGGGTCGCCATTGCTTCTTGAAGAATCAACTATGCAGATTTAGACAGTTGCTTGCAGTGGTGTCCAATAGGAGTAGTGTGCCACACAAATGCCAGAACTACTGGAGCAGGCAGCTTGTCTCAAGCACCATTCATCCCCAAATCAACGTGAACTTGGTTTCCATCATCCAAAATCTTTCCGTTTCCTTCTATTCTTGGCCTCTGAGATACCAAATGCCCCAAGTGTTAAAACATCAGAAACAAATTTGTGGTTCTGTAAAATGAGAAATTTGTGACCTTGGACAATACCCGATCAGTGTTATCAATAGAGTTTCCATTGATCAACTTGAGGAGCTCTTCTTTGCGTCTAACATCTTTTCCATTCATGGGCAGCAACAGTGATGGATTTCCGCCATTACGTTCCACTATGTCTGCATGAAGAAAGCCAACCGTATTTGGGACTGATATATGCTAAGAAAATAGCACCAGTGAATTCCAAAGATAGACCACTGACCTTCAGGTAGCTGTTTCTCCACGAAGTACACCACCAAATTCACGGTATACCTATTTTATCCAAAGAAAACAAGGATATTATTCGGACAAAAATAGTAGGTTGACGATCAAATTTAACAATTTATTACCATGCAACAACAACATCAACTGTATAGTGCTTGCGGGAAGCAATGATCAGCAGACTTTGAATAACCACCACCAGCCAAGCAAGCTGCTTTATCAATCTGCACATGCCCATGCAAAAGACCCTTAAAAGGCAATAAAATGATAAAACTAAAATTATTTTCTGAAATTTCAGGAAAAATATGCACCGTGAAAAAATGTTATAGTCAAATACTCGATTACAAACTGTCCAATTCGTCACCATGACTAATTTGTTCGTGCAGCACCTTTCTACTATCACTATGGAAGGACACATTCTGTCATTTTAAGTGTTCTTGCTGCATAGCTTTGACTTAGTCCAAAAATGAATGACTACTAGAAATTAGCAAGGACTGGGAAAACCAACAACCCAAGCCCAAATGCAACATGCAGTTGTTTGCCTGCACACACACAGACACACACATGCAGAGAGAGAGAGGGAGAGAGAGAGAGAGAGAGAGAGACCTCTTTGCCCCATATTTTTGGTATGTTCGAACAAATACAAGACTGAAGATCATATGTGATGAAAATATGAGGTCGCCACAGCCAAATAACACGCCTCTAGGGACTGCACATGTGAAACAGGTGACAAAAAAAATTAAATCAGAAACATTAGTATAACATCAACTGAAACACAAATTCCCATCAGCAAACGCCATACAGTTGATCAAAAGCACTTCCAGAGCACTCTTTGGGGGTGGCAAACGAGCAAGCTTCGCTCCCTGAAAAGAAATAAATGAAACACACATTAAATAGAATACTTGCTGAACAGTTGATGAAAAGGTCACCCCTAATTTTACAAAATATATTTCCAAATGGATATTTTATCAGTCCACAAAAATCCATTTAAGCTTTTCTTAGCAAAACTATTTTTAATTCCACCCACTAAAAAGTTAACCTGTTAAGATGTTCAACCCATTTTTGAAGATGTTTTAGACCAGCCTTGCAAACCTCCATAATGACCTAGTAAAACACCCGAAACTTTACACCAATTTCCTTTTTCCTATTCCAAAAACAGGTGCAATATTCACATTAAATACAAACCTCACGACAATGATAGTTGGGGCCTGGAAGCTGAGTTGCCATGAAAGTAAGGATTCTCAAAAATTGACAAGCCTGTAAGCAATTGAGAAGATAATGATGCATATCAGCATACTGTGACCAGAAACTTCAATAGAATGACCGGTCATTTGTGCTGAAATGCTATCATGTGCTAAAATGCTAACACCTTGATATTTTAAGCAAGCAAAATGCAAGAAATGCAACATTCCATGCATCCAATGCACCAAGGCATGGGGACTCTTTAAGTGTAGTACCTGTTCTAAAGGTCACCCTCATTGGTAAATTTTAAGCAACTTAAATGTTGGAAAGAAGTCTCATGCTGGACTAGAATTTAGTAACTTAGTGCAATGTTGTAAAAGGTGTAGAATAACGTGTTTCGGTCGGGCCGACCTATACGCCGTAGCGTTCCGTATCGCAAATGTAGCGTAGCATATCGTAAAATTAATTTTTTAAGTTACAAAATATATTAAAATCAGAAAAAATAGAAAAAGAATCATAAAAATTCCGGAAAATAAAAAAAATCAGAAAAAAATCAAGAAAAATGTATTCAATATAAAAAAATCATCATACATAAGGAACATTCATGTATATCAACAATACATTCAAAAATAAGAAATCAGAAATTAAAATTAACATAATAAGCATCAATAACAATTTTAAACTTGAAAATTTTATAGAATCTTAGGAACCAAAAAACCCTCTTTCAACAAGCTTCCCACTGTTCCCATTACGAGAAAGCTTCCTCACCGGCAAGTAGGCTCTCCAAAATCGAGAATCCTCAGTGATTTTTACTGAAACTAGGCAAACTCTCCCTCCCACGTCTCTTGGAGTCCTTAGAAACAAGAAAAGAGAGAGAGAGGAGTGTTTAAACTTTAAAACATAACGTAAAAAAGGGGGGGCGTCGGGCCCCTTTTTTGTGTTTCTCCCTGTATCGTACGATACGGGGGTTTATCGCCTATATCGTACGATATGAGCAATATGCTTACAATACACGACCGTATCGAGTATCGTAAGCATACCGTACAGGTTTTCTAAACCTATATGGCATGTATCGTAAGCATACCGTATAGGTTTTCTAAACCTATACAGGAATAGAATAATGTTGATAGGTGCTATTGATTGCAGATGCAATTAAACTAACTTCATGCCAGTTCTACAAAATTATACAAAAAAAGAGAACAAGATTTGATAAATCTCCACTGACCACTAGAAAAGCCAGCACCCTACACCAGAGCAGTACAGTGTAGAACCTCTTGCTGTGAAAGATAAAAGGATTAAAAGTCCACTGCAACAGCAACGACGGACAATTAGAATAATCAACAAATGAAACACTAACAAGAGAACAAGGCAACATCATTCAACAACTGTAGTTTACACAGCTAACAGAAAGATATCAAGTACACACTAGCACCTGCACATGTGCACACATGCAAGCAGAGATCATACACCAATGCAAGCGCATGCACACAAAGATGGAACAGAAAGAAAAGGAAGCAAAGCAACCAATAGATTAGAAACAAGGTAAACTGAACTCAGCATTGATCAAAGGAAACAGATGTTCTTGCCCAGATCCCATAACCAACTCAATCATGGTTCAAGCATAATGGCTGCTTCAGGTTGACTGTCGATTCCATACATGTTTAGTGTTTGGCTACAAGATAAAAATTATTAACAACCAGACCATAACACTCTGTTTTATGCAGTACAACATCGTCTTCAAACAGCAATGCCATGAACAAATAATAAATCATCAAACACGCGAGGAAGAAAAAATACACAAACAGGATTATCTCCACTAATTCCTAAGTTGCAAACGGAAGTCAGATCTTTACATTCTCAAGGAAGAATCTCGTTCCAAGGACCAGACAAAGCACTTAGACCTAGAGCCCCAATCTTGTCTGCTCTAAACAGGTCATATTTGCAAAGCAGCAGAATATTATTACAAGAAATATATACCTGATTGTCCTCATACAATGACCAACAAGGTGGAGGAAATTGATGGTAACAACAACTAGGAAAATCATAAAAAATGGCTAATGAAGAAGAATGGGGCAAAAGAGTGTGCTGAGTCTCTAACTTCTAGTGAGTGACAAAAGTACTTCATTGCACCTTATAAACAAAAACGCCAAAGATAGAAGCATCTTGCATATAAGCACCTCACATTTATGTTTGGCTACTCTGATACATAGACTCCTAAAAGCAACACTATCTAACATCACTAGAAGAAAGCGGAATTAGTGGCCAAAAACAAATAAAAGTGAAAAATGAAAATTCGGCCAAAAAGAACCTATCTGCGGCTATAATGAAACCGTTTTCAAAATGCTGATTGTTGAAGATAGTCCAAGCAATAGCCGTTTTCAAAATGCTGATTGTTGAAGATAGTCCAAGCAATAGAGAGTTGATCAGAGCAAATTTACGTTCAAAGGGAATAATAGTATATTTGGTCATTAAACACATGAAACAGTTGTAAACAAGTTCGGGATTTTCCCAATCCATATTTCCCCCGAGGAAGTTAAATTTGAGCCTGAATTCTCATTAACTGCCCTTAATTTGAATTACTGTCATAGGAATTTAACAACAAAAATTTGCATGGTAGGGCTCATTGTTTACCTGTGTAATATCTACTATCAAATGCAACCTTCAAATTAAAGTATTAAACTAAGTTGTCATGGTCCATCTTCTCCATTATTTTCAGCACTGAACTTCTTAGAAAATGCACAGAAATTCAAAATAGAAAGGCACATTTTTTTTTCTCTCTTTCTTTTTTTCTTAAATTCTGAAGGAACCTCTTTACCAAGCAGCCTATTCTTAAACACTCGGTTCAACAAATTAAGATGTATAACACTTCATTTTATAAGGACTGCATAGATAAACTTAAAGCTTTTAGTGATGCAGCAGTTGCAGTTAAAGACAGGAAGTAAATCCAAGGTTATTAAGAGTAGAACAATCACTGAGTAAGCATCTTCACACATAGGACTTTCACTTGGCCCATGAAAACAAGACTCACAATATGTTGAACAAGGTAAGGAAACAAGATTCACAATATGTTGAACAAGGAGAAATAGAAGCTCACCAAGACGAAGGAGAAGAAAATGAATGTAAAGACGGTCTCACTAATGTACCCTTCATCTGGACCAAGCTCCTAAGACATGCCAAGTGATTAATTTATTCTCCAAATGCACTCAAAAGACCAATCGTCCAACAAGAAGCAAGAGTATACATACTGGAAGAACCGCAAACCCAATATCTTGAAGTACTGGACCCGGACGATGCAAATAATGAACTCCTCGAGCAGCCAATCCATGGAGATACTGCACATGGAAATAGATAGTAAGCATGGCCCCTCAAATAACAATCAGCATGATAAAAGTAGAAATAAAAATAGTGGGACTACTGAAAAGAGTGCATGACAAAAGAATAGAGCCAATTTGATATGCTTGCAAGCCACACATAGATTAAGAAACAATGATAGTGTGTCCAAGCAAAAGACATCAGTAACCAACACCTCTTCATTTTTCTTTCGATACCCTTTCCATTTCCTGATGGTTAGAAAGGTTATAATGATAACGAAAGTCCTCCAGCACTTTATATTTTTATTTTCAGGCAGGACCTAAGTATGCAATGATCACCTTTCAGGTTATGAAACATTAAATTAAACCATAAAACTATAAAGACACGTAGAACAAATTATTGTTTGATAAAAGAAGATGCATTTCCAAACAATGGGAAGCTAATTCCTCACAATACTTGATCTATAAATTGCCTTCGGTCTCTATAATTTCTTCAACGGGAAGCCTCTTTTTGAAGATGAAAACTTAACAAATCGAACCCTCGAACATATAGATATTCAATAAAGACCCTCACCATGAACACAATCCACAGTTATCAAGAAATTCAAAAGAAAGAGAGTTGAGAGTAAATGTGCGCACATAAGAGAGAGACAAAGAGAGAGAACCTGAAAAATAATTCCTAGCAGAAGAAACTTCCATTTCTCAGCCAGAAGAAGTAACTCTATCGTCATCTCCAACGTGATCCTCTTCCATAGCTGTGAGCGACATGCATTTGCGTTTGACTTAAATCAGCAAAATAAATAAAGGAAAAAGGAAAAGCTCTTTTTTTGGCAGATTCTCATTAGCCATCTCTGTTAAATAAAAAATTGACTACTCGTGTCGAGCTCCAAACAAGAAGAACGAAAATGGATAAAACAAAAAGAAGGGAAAACAAAGAGAGAAGGAGAAGAGAATGGAAGAAGAAGAAAAGATAGAGGAAAAAAAAAACATGCCTTGGAAGCTTCACGAGCAATGTAAAGCGTCATCCCTCGATCCACCACTCTCTGTGCTAGCAGCAGCCAATGTTGTTAAATGCAATGAGGCGAAGCAAAGCATTGAACCTATTGTAAGGCGAGGCATAGGCCTTGCATTGTTGAAGCATAGGCTTCAGGATCAAAATTGTAAAATATATAATATCCATTAAAATAATGAAAAAAATAAAAAGAAAACCCACATAAGCAAATTCATTCTTATTTATTGAATCAATCCCAAAGTCAGCTTCCATCTTGAATGGACAAGATAATGGGCCAAGTACTAATTCTTACCCAAGGACCTTCTCAAGCACGCACCTCCAACAAAACAGATCAGGCTCATGTTTGAGAATCACAATTCCTGGCCGACTCCATTCCCTGCTCTGTGAATAGAAGATTTCTGCTCAGCATAAGTGATTTTCATAATTGAGCTTAAGCATGAAACAACAAGATGAACATACAAATGTAAGATCTTAAGCTATTACTAAAACAAAATCAGCAACTGTGCTAAATAGCCTTCTGTAACACCAAGTATCTAAAAAGAACAAAAGAAAAAGAAAATAACAGAACCAATCAGCTACTAGAATTTTCATGTACAACCCTCTTCTGCACTAGCCCTAATATGCTCAATGGTTAAATAAGACCCAGATTGTAGAGCCTAAACATGAGAAGCAGTTACTGTAATTAACATAAGAATGCACACGACTAGATGACTCCAAACAACTCAAATACCAGCACTCATACAAACTTTTGTGCTGATAAAACATAAAAATAAGCAGTGCAAATTATATGTTTGCTCTCAAGATGGCAACAAAGCCTGTTACTGGAGCCCATCAGGATTGTGCACTCATGGTTAAGAAAATGATACATACAGAAAACAACTATACTACCAGTCACGTGAAAATCATGGATTTTATCATCACTAATTCAAGCTCAATCATAGCCTCAGAAATATCCACAAGAAAGTGATGGAAAGAGAAAAAACAAATGAAAGGGACACACACACTCACATTACCTATCCTCTAATGCGTAAAAAAGCAAGAGGATGAGCTGTAGTAAATTGAATGAAGCCTGACTGCCAAACTAAAAGGTATGCAATTCAGCATTCAAAATATTCTGAGAAATTATACAGTGAAGAAAGGAGACAAAATATAGTGCTGATGCAAGGTGCGAAGAATACCATTTTGTACAATATTCATAGTAGATATAAAAGGTATGATCTGCATTCTATCAAATCACAAAAACATCTTATTGTTGATTTGTTGGTGTGCAGGGGAACAGGGGTATATCTATACATGTCCTACCATTATAACAGTAAAAATCACATCCTGAAAGCCAAACACATATAGAAGAAGAGAAAGAAAACAATATCAACTGCAAAAAAAATTACATCAACATAGCCACCCATCTGGCGCAGCATGCTAGATGCTACCCAAAATTGTGTGGTTTCCCCAAACAATCAAGACTTCCACTTTGGCTATTAACAATTATGTTAAAGAAATCCCTATCTGGCACTCAACTCGACTGAGCCTCCCTCTCCGACAGCCCTCAATCAAGAGAGGGAGACAGAAAAAGAAAGAGAGAGCCCCTAAGTAGCACTGACGATGAATTTTGAGAGAAGCTCTGTAGCAGTGAACCCTTGGCAGCTTCAATGATGAGGAACGAGAGGAGAGAAGGTTCGATAGGTTATGCAGCAAAAGAAAAGGTGAAAATGAGATAACCTCGAGTTCTATTTTTTTTCTATAAGAAAAAAAAAGTCATGACTCAGGCATGATATGCAAACCAAATGAGGCTTGCACTTAATGCTTTGAGGTGCCTTTTGTTTGAAAATGCTTTGAGGCATACAGTTCACCGCATAGTCACAAAAGCCCGTCTTTTTGAAAAGACCCAAAAAATGTTAAAAACAATGAAGACAAAGTAAACCCACTTTTTATGTTAAAAAAAACTCCCTTTTTGTGTTTTTTTTGCATTTTTCACTTTTTTTGCTTTTCTCATTATTTTTATATTATTTTTTCTTTAAAGTTTAAAACTTAAGTTAAATTATTTGTCTTCATTTCTATCATTACTAAAACATCAGTTTTATCATTTTATAATTTTTTTTGTATTTCCTTGTTATTTTTCATTTATTTTACGTTTTCCTAATTTTTAAGATTCTTTTCTAAAACATCGCCAAAATTAAGAATTTCCCAAAATTTTCAGCTTTGGTCAAAAATAGTCAAGAAAAACCCCATCATTTGAAATCCATTATCAATATTTGTGACTAATGTTGATGCCTCGAAGCATACACCTTTAACAACATTTAGCAGCTACTGGACCTTAACTTGTCTGCCTTGCCAAGCAGGGCCATGAAGCCAAAAGCAATGCCATGCCACTGAGATCAAAATGGATGGCCTTAGACAAGAAGCAAGGGCAGTTATTTGCTGTCATGATTCTCACTGGTCTCGCTGAGCACAAGGCCTGATGCATGCACCTCAACCATATGATATGACTGTTCAACTGGTAGTTTTAGTCTTTTAGATATCAGCTGTCTAACTTCAACCCCCTTTGTTCTCTCTTGAAAAAAAAAAAATATTAATCTTCTTTCCTTTTCCTTTCATAACTCGTAAGTCATGGAAACCATCAAATACCATAAGCCAAAGCCAATAGCTCACCACAATACTTTAGTATAAACTATAAAGAGAGTCCAGCTTGTTCTTGGTTTGCAAAAGGCATTGTGCTTTGATTAACTAGATAAATTATCAGGACACCCTTACTGTCTAGGCCGTAGAACGTCACTCAAGGACAAGATAAGTGCTTGATTTGTTATTTCGGTTTAACACAAAAAACATATAGGGATTCTTGACTTTCAGTATCAAAACTTGATTTTTCACCTATAGTTGTTTTGTAAACTTTAACATGGTAAGCACTTTAGAAGGCATCATGTTGTTCTAATTCTCCTTCATAATCATTGTACCCCTTGTAAGTGCAGCCATTTAGATGCTTGTGGTCAAAAGGTACAAACAAGAATGGTGAGCCTAGCTGCATTCACGCCTATAGTAATGCAAAGTAGGGAGAGTCGAAGGCACAAAGAATTCCAACAAAAGTGATATTATTAGGAAGCAAAACAACTCTCTTGATCTGAGCAAAAATAGTGAGTACATCCTTACCATTTCCATGGGTTGCGAGTCCAGGACTACAGATATCATAGAATTCCAAGTAACTACATATTTGCTCAGCATCTTTACAAAAACATGACAAGCATTATCTAGACATCCACATTCGGAGTACATGTCAACCAAAGCACTAGAGCAGTCCTAGGATCACATTCAAATTGAGAAAACTCCTACTTATACAAAGATGAAGCTGCCACATATCATAGACTTCCAAGTAACAAAATATTTGCTCAGCATCCGTACAAAAACATGACAAGAATTATCTAGACATCCACATTCGGAGTACATGTCAACCAGAGCACTAGAGCAGTCCTAGGATCACATTTAAATTAAGAAACTCCTACTTATACAAAGATGAAGTCACTTTCCAAGGTTAATACACCTAAAACAGCACAAGCAGATAGCAAATCTACCATAGTGATCTCATTTGGTTTGATGCCTTCCCTATACATCTAATGATCTAATCAAATAAACGAATTGCTTCATTTGGCATCATGAGCTGCACATAACAATTAATCATTGCATTCCAGAATATCAAATTTTTTCCTGACATGAAATTAAACATTTTCTGTGCTTTATGAATCATGCCACATTCACCATAGAGACCCAGAAGTGCTCAATATCATATCTGAAGGAACTTTGTTAATGCACAAATCCACTTTGCCCAATTCAAATTTACAAAGGTCTGAACTGATACAAGACACACAATAGTAGCTTAACTTAGATTAACATCGTCTATTGAAATCAAACGTTTGAACAAACAAATGCACCATCTCAACTGGTCTTGCATCTTGACCATATCCACCTATTAGTGCAGTCCAATATACCACATTCCATCGCATAAGAATTTCATTAGACAACCAATGGGGCAATCTCAACTTCACCAACATTGACATACACTGCAATAATTGAGTTCCATGATACCAGATTTCTCTCAGGCATTTAACCAAATAATTGCTCTATGGTGTTTATGGAAGGAAATGATGAATAGAAGCTAAACAGAGTTCCCATCATTCAAATTCGAATCAAACCCAAGTTTTCAGTATATGGCATGGATCTGCTTGCCTTCTTCAATAGCCAAGATAAGTGAACAAGCTTTTAGCATCATGGGAAAGGTAAAATTACTCAGTTTGATGGAATTTTCAAGCATTTTACAGTATAAAAAGATTGAATTATCTGGAAGGCCGTTGATGGCATGGTTCTTACCTTGGTTGTTAAGGCAACTTCTAGACGCCAGGCAACCTCCATCCCCTAAGTCCATCACTTAGGCAATGGAATATGGGTTGGCGCCTAGCATGATTACAAGGCGCCTACCCATGGAAATAAAAAAGTTGTATACCTTTTGCGGTAAAATTGACTTGTTTAACAGATAATACTTAATTTAACAGATAATTACTACTAAATACATTTATAAAAACTGTTAAAAAGGTAAATTCTGATTGTGGAACCGAGAAGGAAGTTTCTGTAAACAATACATGATAAAACATTTTATTTTGTTGTTTTATAAGTTGATTTTGACTGATACTAACTTGCTAACATGCTAAGTTAATACATAAAACACAAAACTAACATGTTACAATTAAAAATAACTAAATAAATGTAATACTGGATTTGGCCGCCTTTTTAGGCTAGGCAACGCATGACGCCTTGACAACTAAGGTTCTTAATCATGATATTCCAGGAGAGATCGTTCAGAACAGGCAGATGATCAAAGGTTGGGTGAACATAGACCATGCACCTGAACTCGGCAAGCTTCAGCAGAAAATGGTTATGAAAAGGGAAGACATGGACGACAAGTTGAACATGCACTTGGCGGATTTGCTCAGTAGTGCTACAATTCCTCAACAAGGAAGGAGCAAGAGACTAAAAAATGAAAGACGGCGCACATCCGCCTGGCCCTCACCGGCCCAAAAAAAAAATGAAAGAGGGGCGGTCGGTCCGTCCGTCGGACTGACCATCCCTGGCCGGCGTGAAAGAAAGAGAGAGAGTGAGAGAGAGGGAGAGAGGGAAAGCTGCCGAAGAGGAGGATGCACGGGGGGGGGGGGAAGCAATAGCCGAAGTCGAAGATGCAGCAAGCGCTCAGGCGTAACCTAGGACGAAGATGCAAGGGCAGGAGAACAAAAATCTGCAATCAGGTTAATCACCACAGAAGCGACGAAAGCAACGGAGGAACTAGGCTGCGATTCAAATTGCGTCCAAACAAACACATAAAATCAGAACCCCCAAATCAAATACTCAAAACGCCTAAACAGAAACCCCCAAATCAGAATGCCCAAATTGTAACCGCAAACAGACACCCCCATATCACGACCAAAAATGCCGAATCAGATGACAAGAACAGAAGAAAAACGAAAGAAAGAGAATGAGACGTACTGTGTGAATAGGCGGCGGTTAATGTGCAACGAACAACGGAGATGCCGAACGCCGGATGGCACTGAAGCAAGTCGTAAATCTGGAAAATGAAGAAGACGAGGAGGAGGAAGAGAGAGAGAGAGTTCGGCGTTGAACATCGATGGGCCATGCAAAGGCCTGTGGACTGCGGGTCTGAAGGACATGGGCCCGGTCCAGTGGGGCCGCCTGTCTGGTTCATCGTTTTCGCGGCCCCACTACTGCTTCAAGAGAAACAGTCTTATAGCAAGCGTGAAAGGAACATTTTTTCCTTCGTTCCAAATAAATTGTCTTGTGTTTGATAGGCAGAGAAATGTAGTTTGAATATTTTCCTTCTGTTGTTGTTTTGTGAAGTTAAACAACCTGAAAAAGTAATATAGAGATACAACTCCATAAATGGTAGAATGATGTTTTTCAAAATATTTATTTTGGCGTAGCATAACTGGTTAGCCAGACAGACATATAAAGAGTGTGTCGTCTATTTAATTTATGTGGTTGCGATTTTTATGGATTATAAACACTAAAATTGCGGCACTTTAGTTGGCGGGTTTACTCTACCCAATCTAAGTTTGGATGCAACCCAAGACCTCAAAAGCGAAAGAGAATAATGGGTCTTTAGGTCTTCACCCAAAAATCAAACTAAAATTCAAACAATAGAAGCTAGACTTTTGAATGTTAAAAATAGCTTTTATCATGTTTGCATGCCTTATGTTTAGCAGCTTAAAAGAGAAAAAGTATCTTAAGTGAATATTTTCAACTTAAACATGTATGTAAACCACTAAAATCTGGGAGCCTTTTGAAATTTCTTGAATCGCATAAACCAATCAAATACATTCATTTCAACCTAACAATTACACATGTAATTGACATGACACACTGTCCCATTTGTGGAGATGCCCTTGGATTTTAAGTTAACTTGTCTATCCTTACAGTACATTTGATAGCCTGGGATATAAGATCCGAGATTGATCTAAAATCCTTTTTATGTCATAGCTACAATGTAAAGAAACAACGAATTTTACCACTATGTGAGATTATTTGAAATCCATCTGAGAAAGGTGTAACCTTAAATTCATGGATCTAAGATTTTCAATAATCTCAAATCACCTTAAGCTATCAAACACCCCTTCAAGTTCGATCAATATAGGTTTTCCATACTATTTTTTTATTTTTTTAAAGAAAGCAAAAGAATGAGAAGGTTGTATGCAGAAGATGGTTTTGGAGAAAGCCCTTTTTATATTTTAAAAGAGAAGAGGTTTTGCCTAATAACCAAATTATTGTTTTGATTGAAAGAACATAATTATGAGATGATCGATCTCGTGCAACACAGAAACATAGTACCCATGTGTCATTCACTTCAATCAGCGAGCATGCACCCATTGAGGCGTTTGGGAGGACTTTAGTAAAATGAGTGGGAGATACCAATTTTTACTTTTTCTTTCTTTTTTTTTTGGTTAATGGCAAAAGCTTGTCCTACCTATTGAATATGGACTTAATGTTATAAGTTTAGCTGCATATATATTATGTTTTTTTTATTTAAAATCCACGACTATAGTACCATTATGATATCTTGCAAGAAGGTAAAGAATTAGAGGCATAAAGCGATAAGGAGTGCAATTACACTACCAATTTTTGAAGGAAAGAAAAAAATTATTCCTATTTTATAAATAATTTATACGTAACTAGGATGTTAAGATATCCGATTTGATTTGTTATTCGGTCACACCGTTTTGAAAAAATCGGATACAAAAAAAAAAAAAAAAAAAAGTGAATATTTGATTAAGAATTTATACTAGATACAAAAAAAGATGGTACATTTGAATTCAATCCATTCACATCCGTATATAAAACTACATATCATAATTAAATAGTAGACCTGAGAACACCTAATAAATGTTGGTAAAAACAACGCGATTATAATCTTAATCTGCTTATTCACATCAAGGAATCACTAAGTTTCATAATTTTCCCCACATGAGGAAACAAATGTAGTTTAATCTGTGTTGTTTATTTCCATCATAAAAAATACGTGACAAAGCTCAATCTAAAACTTTAAATTACATGTTGGATTTGGGTGAACTTAGATCTAATTATATAAGGCAGCCTCACGAGACTCGTGTCCAATTGAAAATTTGTTAACTATGTATTTAATATACCATGAAAAAAAAATTATGACTCTTACCTTGGTTTGTTTATTTCTATACGTTGGTGCCTCTTAAAATCTAAAATTCTTTTAATTAGTATCTCTCACTAAAAAAATTTTCTGACTCCACCAATGCGCCGAACTGGCCATGATTCCAAATTTAGATAACATACATGAGCAGCCACACCCACAGCTCATATCACCACAGCCCCTTCCAACCAGCAACTTCTCCGTCTTCACGCTGTCAACACAACCTTCTGCAAGCATATTTACCTTGCTACCCTCCCCCAAACAGGAACGTTGCATCAGTTGATATAGCTGATATATGTGAATAAGAATATGTGAATATCCGAAAAAGCTGATATAGCTGATGGTTTTCAATCTGATCAGTTGAAATCCCTAGCGGTCACTTGAGTACAATAGTTTAGTAACTTAATCATGATTTACTCTTCACATACCAAAACAAACAACAACCGCTCTCCAAAGCTTCCTGATTGATTTTTTCTAGGAACCGCGGCAATTTACGCTAGTTTACATGTGAAGAACAAGTGAACTGATATGACCTTAGCAAGAGTGGTTTGCTGTAAGAAGTAATGGACAGCGATTTACTCCAAATCACATACATCAATCACATGAACACATGGTCTCAATGGCAAAGGAACAAACCTACAAGCGAAGACTGGCAACGCTGGAGGAAAACACACACAAATGCTCAGCATGCAGATTAGAGTAGAAATGGTTTCAATCCAATCCTAGAGGCAGCGATGCATTCAAGGGGATTCAAATCCAACTATGAACTAATCTAAGTAGGCCGATGTTTGATATAAATTTAAATCCAAGTTCCATTCAGAAAAAAAAAAAAAAGAAAAAAATCCAATCATCTAAGACTAGGTGAATGCCTAAGCAAACAGACATTTTATGCGGTCCAACGTGAGCAGGAAATAAGAATAACCAGATTTGGTGCACAAATTGTGCAAATTCACCACTACAATGTGCTGAAAAAAATTTATGAAATTTGTCTCTTTTAAAAAAAATCATTTATGAAATATTGTATACTTAATATCTAAATAGAATGACAATTAATAAGACAATGTGATGGCCCGGCTTCATCATGTTTATCAGAATGAAGCTGCGTTGTTAAAACTAGAAATAATTATTTTGTAAACATTGTTTGAACCAAAGGGTCGTCCTATTCAAAATGTTGGAAATCATTTGGCCACCATTCTCACATCCCTGACTTGAAAAAGAAAAAAAAAATTGTCGTAAGACTAACAATAAAATGAAATGCTACATTTACCTCGAGTTAAAGGACACTAGACAAGTCTCATAATAGACCGTTCCTTTTCTGACCTGTAAGCAAACAATTTTATATTTCTTTTTCAAATTGGTGTAGTCTGACCTAAGGACATTGATTGGAACTTGTCAGAAAAAATGTGGTCCGCAGTAAGACATAATGTGAAATTAGGGTCAAAGCTTAGCCTCACATGAAACAGTTTTTTTCCTTGGTACTTGTGAACAAGGCAAATTCCTGAAGGAAAGACTTCTTTCTCCCGTATCCAGAAAAGAAACAAGAAAACAATTTTGAAGAAAATACAGACAACTGAATAGAAGTCATTGACTCATTGTTCCCAAGATGCATGCACGATATCTGCCATCCGTATGAATTGTAATATAATACAGTCAGACTTGTCTTGCTTCAACAGGATGTATGCAGAAGAGCAACGAGTCCACTCACAGCTGAAGATTACGAATAAACTACCAGCTTTAAATGAAGTATCACCACCATTCCTCCAATTTCTCAAAAAGGCACCTAATCCACCTGAGTTCTTTCAAGGCAATATGATGAAGTGATGAGTTTAATTGTGGGTTAGAAGAAATTGCTTTCCGAACTGACAAACCTCCGTGTTTCATCTATCAAGATCTTCATGTATTTAAAAAATGCTGTCAATTTTACATGACTGAGCACATAAGTGGAAATTGGATTACAGATCCATTATGCCATTCCATCATCATCTGTGAGGTAATTTTTACACCAAAAGACCCCTTTAAAGTTTACTTCTCCATGAACAATTGCATACATATCCGCAGTTCCTCTACTTGGGATTTCCGACGATATGTACACCATGAAGTACCGCAGTCAACCATACATGATTAATTAACAGAACAAAAAAGAAAATTGCTTACAGAGGGCCAGTCTTCTCAGATAAAATATGCAGGACGAACTCCCATGGACAAAATCGGAAGGTACAGATCCCCACACTGGACTTTGTTTAATCATTGCTGCGCAGAAAATCATCCCTCTCTTCGACCTCAAACATGATGCAACCGTCATATTTTCAAAACTAACAACCTCGCTAGATCAAACCATCATCATCATCTTCTTCCTCTTATTCAACAATCTCAAAAAGAGAACCTTGCAACCTCCTCATCTTCGCCATCATCATCTTCCTCTTCCATGTCAGAAGTAATTTCAAAATCTTCCTCTTCCTCTTCTTCCGCTTCAATTTTATCTTCTCCCTCTTTCTTCTTCAAACCAGTGCTCAAGACCACAGTCTCTCCTCCTGTCTTCTCCATGTCTTTCCTGAACCTCTCCATGTTTGCACGTCGTCGCTCCTCTTCCAATGATTCCTTTTCAGCTCGTCTCTTATCAAGATCAATCCTGCAAACAAGAAGAACATTTGGTAATCCAGAAGGCACACACTTTGATTTGAGAAATGAATATCAGAATTTGGTACTTGTAGCTCTCCATGTACTCTTCAGCACTAGCTTCAACTGCTTTGAAGAAGCTGTGAACCCCTTCACCATCCCGTGCTGACACTCCCACAGTCTTGAGATTTTTATAAAACTCATCCAGCATCAAAGAAAGGGTTCTCGTCAAAGTTGACGTATAAGATGTATCAGATTCGAGTGCTGCATGAAATGCTTCAAAATCTTGCATCCACTGTTGCAACAACGAAAATATGTGGAGAAAAGGTTATGGTTGTTAATTGCATAATTAATCCATTTCAAAGAAGCAGAATCTATAAAGTACTGAAAATCAAGGCAGTCTTTATTCAGGAATAAACTCAAATGCGCCCAGACACGTCCACATTAAGGAACATGAAATGCCTTAAGCCTGCAATGCCACATACCTCCAAAGCAAATTCATGACGAGCCACATCTATTTTGTTAAATGTCAAGATCAGTGGTAGACGTGTTTTGTAGACTATACTGCAAGCATAAAGCATGTTGCTCATGAAAGTTGATGGATTTGCTGACCGAGGAGTGTCCACGACATATGCAATCACTGTCGGGAATGTTGATGCAAAAGCCTCTGTGATTATGGCTCCAGAAGCCGACCAGGTGAATATTTCAATCTGACCAGGCGTGTCAACAAGAACATAATCCAGTTGATCTGCTCTTTTCTCAATAACAGATATCACCTACCATATTATCAAGAGAAGGAGAAACATGAATTTGAAAGATATCGATGAAAATATCCGAAGGTAATAAATCACAAACATAGGTCGCTGAAACTGATACCTCATCAAACTTTGTAGAGAACAGATTAAGTGAGGTAAGAATACCACCATTCGGACCAAGATTAAATTCCTTCATAACTTCTTTATACTTAACAGTATCTCGTATATCAATATTAGCACCGAAAGGAAGGGACATGACTGCCGGGTCAAGATTTAAGACATATCCTCGGATGTTTGAAGAAAGTGTATGTCCAACCAAGCGATGCAACAGAGTGGTCTTTCCACTTCCTACAGGAGCAAGGAGGCATTTAATAACTGTATTACGTTTACCTGGAAATTTAACTGAACATCTCCCATAACATGCACGGAAGACAGTGAAGCAAGAAAAAACATGGAACTCATATAGTTAGGGGCTCGACCTGCCATTCCAACAACTATAATAATAACGGGCTTCCTCTTGAAGAGGATTGTTGATGTTCCAGCTCCTGCAGATGATGTCTCTCCAATATTCAACTGCCTTATAGATTGTGTAATATCCTCAGCTCCAGGTTTTGCCTTCAAAATCACAAACAAAAGAGGACAGTCATTATAATTCATACATATCACAAGGAATATGCAGCACATGATATATAATAAATAGACAATGGAGTTGTAAAGTTTGTACATCAACATGTGCTGATGCTTCCATCTTCTCCATCTGATATTTTAGTCACACTGGCAATCTCTCTGACTGCAAGCAAAAACGTGTTAAATATCACATGCAGGATCAGGTGAAACAGACGATGCGAGGCTTTTAGAAATTTTTGGAAAGGGAAAGTAGATAATGAAAGTGAATCAGGAACAGCACCTCAAAGGCTCAAACAGATAATTAAGTGAAGCAACGGGAGAAAAAAAAAATTGATTTTGAAGCAAAAAAGGAATTGAAAGGGAAACCAATTGAACAAGAAACACAGTTCTTTTTAAGGAAGCATGCCTCTTAAAAAGGGCTATCTTGTTTAGCCTCTCACTGGAAGTTTGTTTCCTTTATATGAACAGTGTGCTTCCTTTGAAAGGAAAAATAAGGTTCCCTTTCTGAGACCATGCTTCCGTAGTCACTTTGAAAGTGCCCAGTTTCTTGCTCAGAAGCATAATTCTGAAACCCATAGGTGCTTCTGAATTCTGATGAATCTGAGAAAAGCATTTTGATACTTTTCTCACTATTTACATGTCACATCAAGTAGGACAACTTATGGAACATTTCAGACCATCACTAAACATAATGAATTCCTGATGAATCAAGGAAAAGCATTTTGATATTTTTCTCACCATTTGCATGTCATATCAAGTAGGACAACTTATGGAACATTCAGACCAACAATAAACAATTAAACAATGAATTCTTGTCACAAACCAAAAAAACAAAACTTAGCATAAGGAAAACACAAAAACAAATGAACATCTTGTCCAAAATGCATACCCGCATTACTGACAGGACTAAATGGAAGAGGAGAAGACGAGTGAACACATTTACACCTACTGCGATTTCACGATATTATGAGCATGTTTGATTCAAGGAACAGGTTTTCCGAGAACACCTGTCCTTGGATGAGATTTGGACTTCGCCAACAACCCACCCGCCAACTGTCCGTTGTTTTAATTCACTGTTACAGAGACATGTTGTTCAACATGTCCGTTGTTGATTGCTGTAAGCTGGGACAGTTTGTGCATACACTGCTTATATGACTTGGAAGACAACTTGGACAGTACACATGGATCTATTTCAATGACTTGGTGATTTTTGTTGTCATGGAAACAAAAAAGTCTCCGAGAACACACAATACAAAAACATAACAAAAAAACTAATGTGAAAAAAAAAAAGGATATGAGCATCAATTCCTTAACCTAAACTTCCGTACGCTCTATAGGTTGCATGTGTATGATCTGTGTTGGAAAACACAGTATAACATAAAATAAATACTTAAGAGATAATAGAGAATATATACATGTGAAGCCAAAATATCTGTTGCACAGCCTGCAATCAGTATCTGAGCCAATTATCCAGTAAAAAGGGAAATTGGTTTGGTACTATTTTGATAGGAAACTTTAATGGGCATTTTCTACTGAACTAATCACCTGGTGAAATGGAAACTGCAATAGGTATTTTAACATCGACCTTGTTAAAAATGAGCACCAGTGTAAAAACTACGAAGAAACCACGTTAAAAATTACTATTGCCTAACTAAAATCATGCTCGATTCGGACCAGGTAGAGATGATGACTTCAAGCACATGACAGATCCCTCCATTGCCCCATCCGAGATCAGAAATTTCCTAAGCTAAGGCTAATACAATTACAACCCCTAGCAGCCGGATGCTCTAAATTTGCCAGAATTCTTGCTAAGGTACTGGTGGGGCGATGGTTTAAGGAACCAACGGAGATTCCAGCTGCAAACTCATCCTTCTGCCCAAACTTTCCTCTTGCTCTGCTTGCAAAAGCACTAAATTTATCGCAAATTTGTCATCAACCAGATACCTAGCTGCTGATTCAGAATATGTCCTTGCCTTTAGGCATGATTAAAAATTTATCACCACCACCTAAACCATTCAACAAATTAACAAATTAAGAAAGAATCCAATCAAAGAACTTAGTTCAAGCCTCAAGGCTTCAAGCCTTCAAGTACAATTTAGCTAGCAATATAAATGTTGTCATAAGAGTTAAGACTCATAAAATAACCATTTGTCTTCTATATAAAACAGGAAATTTATTTGTTACAAAAAGTGATATTTATTAAGAATCAAAAACACCTCCTAACCCTCGAAGCCCTAGCAGAGCTTCTCACTCAAGATCCGTGCATTACAACATAGATTACTGCCAATCAAAGGGTGGTGACTAGTTGGTAGCCTCTCAGGCAATGTTGTAAAAAGTGTATCATAAGGCGTATCGGTCGGGCTTTAAGATACGCCGTATCGTAAAGTATCGTAACCATATCGTAAATTTAAAAATAATAATAATAATAAATAAAAAATTTTAAAAAAAAATCGGAAAATTCATTAAAAAAATCAGAAAAAATTAAAAATAATAAATTCTTCATAGAAAACATGGTTTAGTCTTTTAGATAATGATAGACTTATTATTTTGCTAAATGCTATAAACTTACGCGTTCACGGTTCATCATTCATACTTCATAGACATCAAAATTCATAACAATATCATTCTTTTTCATCTTTATCTTCATGGTTTAAAAAAAATCATTTCCTCTCAATGGGAATCAGCCACCCATGCACAAATCCATGGTTTAATAGATGATTTCACGGTGACAATCGATGATTTCACAATGGAAATCAATGATTTCTCTCTAAAGCGGTACAATCTATAGATTAGAAATGAGGAAGGGGTGGGTTTTTATAAAAAAAAAACTCAAAAAAATGGGGTTCAAGTCTCCTTTTTAGAAATCAGTCTGTATCGTACGATACGGGCCATATCGCACCGTATCGTACGATACGGGGGCCCGTATCGCACGTATCGTACGATACGCCCCCATTTGCGATACATGGGGCGTATCGTATCGTATTTTGCAAACGATACGTATGTAGAAACACAAACAAGAAGAGGAAGAGAAACAATGATCACGATGTAACGTGGAAAACCCTCAACACGAGGGAGAAAAAACCACGAATGAGGAGGAGTTGGTGCCCACTAGCCGCCAGACTCTCTCTCTCCTTAGATTTTCATTCACACGAAGGATTAGGGTTAGATGACTTAAGTAGTGCCCAACACGGGCTACAAGAGGGGTTGGGTATGGATCCGGACTCGAAACATACGATCTATCAACATTCCCCCTCAAGTTGGGCATACATATCAAACATGCCCAACTTGGATACATTCCTCTCAACTGAAGCTGAAAGAAGAGCTTTCGTCAGAACATCAGCAGTTTGGTCTTCAGACTTCATGTAAGGTAAGATCAACTCTTTCGCATCAATTCTTTCCCGAATGAAGTGACGATCAATTTCAACATGCTTTGTTTGGTCGTGAAGACAGGATTGTTGGCTAAGTTGATTGCAGACTTGTTATCACAATACATCTTCATAGGTCCTTCAATCTCTATTCCAATGTCAGTCAGCAATATCTTCAACCATAATAATTCTGACACTCCTATAGCAACTGCCCTATATTCTGCCTCTGCACTAGATCTAGAGCTATGTCACACGGATACGGGTATCCTGTGGGTACGGGTACGGGGATACGGCAAGTTCAAAATTTTAGGATACACGGACACGACGAATATTATATTCAAAAAAATTAAAAAAACATGAAACTGACAAAGTATAAACATGCACTGCAGTCACAAAACTGCAGAGATTCAGAAGCAGAACGAAGGCCGAATAGTGAACACGAATAGTAAAACTAAAAGAAACATGAAACTAAAAGATAGTAAAACAAAACTTCAGAGATTCTAGAATGGTAAATGATAGTACTGCCGTAGTGAACAGGAAACTAAACTTTAACGAACTGCTTCTGTTCTTGACAGGAACAGAATCAGTTCGTTAAAGCCTAAAACTAAAAGAAACATGAACAACAGCGAAGGCTGAAGTGAATAGTGAACATGAACATTCAAGAATGGTAAAATCCCCAAATCGGCAAAATCCCCAAATCCCAAAATCAAACAAAAAAACGAAAAACATCGCACATAGCATTGAAGAATAGGATTCTAAACCGTCCAATCTTCAAACCAAAACATCTCCAAATCGGCAAGAAATACCCAATCTAAAAAATCCCCAAATAAAAGTTGAAACTCTAACTTCTATTATCGAAAATAATAGACAAAACACTTACCTGTCTGTCGCTGGCTGCCGCCGGCCGCCACCGGAAGTCGCCGTCGATCGCCGTCGCCCGCCATTGCCTCACTGTGATCGTCGGAGGTCGCCGTCAAGGGTAAAGGTAGGTCGACCGTCGAGGAAAGGAACTGGAGTGCGTAAAACAAAACGCGGGTAAAAATATCGGTTATAAAGTGTTTTGGATCTGGTCTGACCCAGACCCGATCCAAAATGTATCCTACCGTATCGCCGTGTCGGGATCCCCGTGTCGGCGTGTCGACACCGGTACTCGACCCTGTGTGCCGTATCCGTGTGACATAGATCTAGAGCAAACATCTTCTCTCTTGCTTCTCCATACAACAAGGTTTCCTCCCAAGTAGACACAGTACCCTGTAGTAGATCGTCTGGTATCACCACAACCTGCCCAATCCGCATCAGAATAGCCCTCGATTTCCACAGTCTCTTGTTTCACATACAGGAGTCCCTTGCCAAGATTTTTCTTCAGGTAGCATAGTACTCTGTCCACAGCCTTCAGATGTGCATCGGTTGGTGCATGCATGAATTGGCTCAAAACATTCACCGCAAAGGTGATAACAGGTCTCGTGAGGGTAAGATAAATCAACTTCCCAACCAGACGTTGATATCTTCCCTTGTTTTCTTCAAGGAGAGGCTCTCCATCTCTAAGATTCAACTTGTGCCCAGTGTCAAATGGGGTAGGAGCAGGTCTACATCCCAATTTACCAGTTTCTTCCAGCAGATCTAATGTGTATTTCCTTTGGTTTAGTACAAGACCAGTACTAGACCTAGCAACCTCCATACCAAGAAAATACATTAGCTTGCCAAGATCTTTGAGATCGAATTCTGTAGTCAGTAACCCTTTTAGCTTGATAATCTTTTCCTCATCATCTCCTGTGACAATCATGTCATCCACGTAGACCAGCAGGAGAGTAACCCTGCTCTCCTTCTTCTTCACAAATAGAGTGTGATCTCCATTTCCTTGTTTGTATCCATGACGTATCATCACTCTTCTCAGTCGTTCGAACCACGCTCTGGGCAATTGCTTAAGGCCATATAAGGCCTTTTTTAGCTTACAACATTTTTCTAGTTCTTCATATCCTGGAGGCATATGCATATATACTTCTTCTTCGAGGTCACCATTGAGGAATGCATTCTTAACATCTAGTTGATACATCTTCCACTCCTTCATCACAGCTAGGGATATAACCACTCTCACTGTCTTCATTTTCACAACGGGAGCAAAGGTTTCCAAGTAATCAATTCCATATTTCTGGTTAAATCCCTTGGCCACAAGTCGAGCTTTATATCTTTCAACACTCCCATCTGGTTTGTACTTGATGGTATACACCCAATTGGATCCAACTAAGTGAGCGGCTTCAAGAATCTTCACCACTTCCCATGTCATATTTCTTCTCAGGGCATCTATTTCTTCTTTCATTGCATCAACCCACTTGGAGTCACTTTGAGCTTCAGCAACAGTCCTGAAGATCACAGCCAAAGAAAGAGTAGATACAAAGCATTTGTAGTCCTTGCTCAGTCTAGAATATGAAACAAAGTTACCAATAGGATGTTGAGTACATGACCTGACACCCTTTCGCAGGGCGATGGAAAGCTCTTCACTAGCAGCAACAATCTGAATCTCTTCTTCAACAGGTTGCTTCTGCGCACGACTTGGGTCATCCAGGGAAGGACTAATTGGATTGGGGGTAGAACTCTCATCACCTGTCATCTCATCTGTACAAACTTTTCGCCTAGAGTAAACTTGCCCAAATAGACGATTGCATTTCTCTTTTACCTCAGTGGAACACTCTCCATTTTTCTCTTGTTCATGTACCTCACTAGATGGACCATTTTTCTACTATTCATGCACCTCACTAGATGGGCCAACGGAGTCACGCCTGTAGTCCAAAAAATCTGTAAACTGAATTTCCTGACTTGGACAATACTCTTCCTGTGACATAGAGTACTCCCCCTGAAGAGGATTCTCACCAAAATAGGAAACATGTTTAAAGAAAGTGACATCTTTGGTAACATAGGCCCGACCAGTGGAAGGTTCTTGACACTTGTACCCTTTTTGAGTGGCAGAATACCCTAAAAAATTCCCCTTTATAGACCTTGGATCAAACTTTTTAATGTGAGGACTATGATTGTGAATAAAGCAAACACAACCAAAAACTCTGAGTGGAAGAGAGAAATGTTCACGACTCCTCGGTAACATAGAGTGAGGCGTCTTCCCATTCAACACATGACTAGGCAACCGGTTTATAAGATACGCACTGGTCAGCATAGCATCCCCCCAATACCTTTTTGGAACATGACGTTGAAAAGAAGAGCCCGAGTCATATTCAATAACTGACGATTTTTTCGTTCAGCAACTCCATTTTGAGGAGGGGTATAACTACAGGAAGTCTCATGAACAATTCCCTTTTTTCAAAAGAAGCTATCAACAAACTGACACATATACTCTCGAGCATTGTCAGATCGAAATGTCTTAACAGATGCTCCATATTGAGTTTCCACATAAGCAATGAAAGTCTCTATGACAGTAGGAACTTCACTGCGGTCTTTCAGCAAGTAGACAATAGTGTTACGAGAACAATCATCTATAAATGTGATAAAGTATTGAAAACCATGACAGGAAGGAATCCCTGCAGGCCCCCACACATCAGAATGAATCATGGCAAATACCTCATTAGACCGATGGCTAGACAAAGGGTATGAAGCCCTAACATGTTTGGCCAGGTGACAGACATCACAAGACACCATAGTCATATCTAACCTGAAACATATATCAGGAAACAACTGTCTAAGAAGGCCAAAAGGCGTGTCCAAGGCGCTCATGCCAACGTAGAAGCAACTGAAGGGAGTCCTCTCTATTCTTCATGGCTTGGCTAACTGCCGTCATGAGAGCCTGAGCAGCACGCATAGGTAAACGATAGAGCCCGTCAGAAGCTAGACCAATCCTAATCTTCTTCCCTGTCACCAAGTCCTGCATAACACAGCCTCGGGATTCGTGTCGTTGTCTTGGAATCCATGCCGCTGCCTCGGGATTCGCGTCGCTGCCTAGGGTTTCGTGCCATCGCCTTGGGATCTATGCACACCGCTGCCTCGGAATCCATGCCGTCGTCTCGGAATCCATGCACGTCGTTGCCTCGTGATTCGTGCCTCTGCCTAGGGTTTTGTGCCATCGCCTTGGGATCCGTACCCTTGTGTCGTTGACTTGCTTCCCGGAGAAGAAGGAAGATATGCGTGCTTAGGCGCTTCCTAAGCTTGCCTCCCCCTATTCACGTCACTTCCTAGGGGTCTTTTGCAAATCCGGTGAAGTGCATCCGCCTCTAATCTGCAATATGTTGCTTGGTTGATCGTTGATTCCATCTTTTTGTTTTTTCTTTGGCACCCATCGTGCGAGAAGAGGTGGCTGGTCCGTGTCTTGATAGAGGACGTGAAGGAGGAGAGGAGCGTAACTTGAGGATTGCCTCAACGTCCGCCGGCGCTCCGGCGATCGCATCCCCCTTTCCTTACAAAAGACCGTGGTTAAATTGGTCTTACGGGTGAAGGTTTTTCTCATCTCGAAGTTGAATTTCTTTTCACTTCTATACCTTGATATTTGTTGGTTTTGCCTCTTGAATCTTGATTCCAGCAAGGAGAACGTGTGGTGCAACCTTTACCCGTAGGAGATTGCAGCCCAAGAGAGAGTAGACATCGCTTCCGTCGAGCGACATCGACGATTGTTTCCCCCAATCGACATTCTGTTCACTCTTAGGGTTGTTTGAGAATCCGGTGAAGATATTACCTCTCTCTCTTCATCGTTCCTTTCTAGATAGAACCAATCCCACTTTTGTTATCTCCCCGGATGATCCAAGTTCACTGAATGAAGAGCTTGAGCTCCCTATTGCTTTGCGCAAAGGCACCAGGTCATGTACTTCTCACCCTATCCACCGATTTGTCTCTTATCCTAATCTTGGTGCAAGTTACAAGTGTTTTATCACATCTTTGTCTAAAGTTGTGATTCCCAGGTCGGTGAATGAGGCTAGGGAGGATCCCAAGTGGTTACAAGCTATGACTGAGGAGATGGGGGCTTTGACTAAGAACAACACATGTGAAGTGGTGGATATTCCTAGAGGAACTCACTTAGTTGGCTCTAAGTGGGTTTACAATGTGAAATACAAACCCGATGGTACCGTTGATCGATATAAAGCTCGTTTGGTTGCAAAGGAATTTAGCCAGAAGTATGGGATCGACTATCTTGAGACCTTTGCTCCTGTTGCCAAGTTGAAGACTGTGCGGGTTATTCTTGCTCTTGCTGTGCACAGGAAGTGGAAGATGGACCAGCTTGATGTGAAAAATGCCTTCTTGAATGGCCATCTGGAAGAAGAGGTTTATATGAGTATGCCTCCTGGGTATGCCCAAGAGGGANCGAGGAGATCCACTACTGGCTACTGTATTTTTCTTGGTGGCAACCTGGTTGTTTGGAGGAGCAAGAGGCAAGAAGTGTGTTCGAGGTCCAATGCAGAGGCCGAGTACAGGGCTGTTGCTATGGGGGTGACAGAGATGCTGTGGTTGAAGATTCTTCTGACTGACATTGGTATTAAACTGGAAGATAAAATGAAGATGTAGTGTGACAATAAGTCGGCGATCAATCTTGCTAATAGTCCTGTCCTGCATGATAGAACCAAGCATGTGGAAATTGATCGCCATTTTATCCGTGAACGCATCGACTCCAAGGAGTTAATTCTGCCATATATGAAGTCTGAAGACCAGGTTGCAGATGTGTTGACTAAAGGGCTTTGTACTTCTTCATTTGAAAAGAATGTTAGCAAGCTTGGCATGTTTGACATGTATGCCAAGCTTGAGGGGGAGTGTTAGAATACATAATGTTGTGGGAACCGGGTCCAGATCTGGACCCGGTTACTTGGGGCGCGGGTACCGAGGCAGGGCTCGGTACTCTAGGCGGCTCTCTTAGCTCCCTCTATATATTTTCACTAGTGTGTAATTGTTGATTAAGTGAAATAGAATCTTTCTCTCTCCTAGGGTTGCGGTTGTGCACCTAGGTAGAGCTTCCCGTGGTTTTTTCCTCGTTTGAGGTTTTTCCACGTATATCGTGTGTTCGTCTTCTCTTCTCCCTCTTCGTGGTTTGAGTTTCTACAAAGAGAAACAATGATCACGATGTAACGTGGAAAACCCTCAACACGAGGGAGAAAAAATCACGAATGAGGAGGAGTTGGTGCCCATTAGCCGCCAAACTCTCTCTCTCTCCTTAGATTTTCATTCACACGTAAGGATTAGGGTTACATGACTTAAGTAGTGCCCAACACGGGCTACACGACGGGTCGGGTATGGATCCGAACCCGAAACATACGATCTATCAACAACTTACAACACTGCTCTCAGGTGCTCTTATATGTATGTTTACATGTTTATATGATTGCAAGAACAATGAGAAGATTGGATTTGAATATCATGAAGACATGAACAACACGAGAAAAGAATCCGACAATTCCAAAACGACAGCCTAAAAGTTTGTCTTTGTAGTAAAGAAGGTTGACGTCTAAATGATGTCAGCATGGAAACTGTACATGGTTGTTTGATGATCAAAGTCAAACCGATAAACAAAATTTTGGATCTTTTGTTCCGGTTCTTCGACAATGAATGGAATGAGGACGAGCAAGATTTTTTTGGTTGAGGGCACTTGAGACCGAGTGTCATAGACACCCCATCTGAGGATCTCAAACCCGATTTTAAATGATACTTTGATTTATAAACAAATGGAATTTGACATAAATAACATGTTATAGTATTCCCTGGGAAATTACTCTCCCTCATTCGCCTACCCCTCTTCTGTTAGGAGGTCTCTCGAAGCATCTGCTAGGGCTTAAGAGTTAAGACAGAACGATGTGTGTGTGTGTGAAAGAGAGAGAGAAAAAGAATTACATGATAAAATTACTGAAAGAACTTAAAAAAGAAAAGCAACACATGCATTGATGCATACAACAACAAGAAAAATGAAGGGAAACAACTTAAAAAAAGAAAAAAACAAACCAAAACAGCTAAATCGCACAACACATGTATACGTTGTAAAAAAACGAACATGGAAAGACCAAAGAGAACCTGCCACTGCTCGAATGAAAAAGAGACTTCAGTCTTCAACCGAATGAAAACGAGATGGAGACGAAGGAAGTCGAATCTCAAATGCCCTCCTCTTCAGCCGGATGAAAACGAGAAGAAGACGATCAGACAAAACCAGCCGAATCTCGAATGCCCTCCTCTTCAGCCGATTGAGAGGTGAGGAACTGACGAAGGAAGAAGTTCTCACTTAAAGAAGAAGTTCGAACACCTCACTGTCTCGAACAGTCGAAGACTCAATCGAAGAAGAAGTTTTCGATTTCAAGTTTTTAACCCTAAGCCCTCTTTTCCTATGTGAAAATACTTTTTTGCCACTAAAAAACCGAACAAGTTTGAAAAAAAACCAACGTTTTAAACAATATTACAAGTTGTGCCATTTTCACTCGCACGTTAAAGGAAAAAGCGAAAATCGTTTTATACGCGTTTTTTAACATTTGCCGTTTTTTAGAAAAACACGTCTTATTCCCATTTTTTTCGGCTGAAACGTTTTTAGCGTGTAATACACGTTTTTTTTAAAAAAACACTGTTTTTTGTGACAATCGTTGGAGAGCACTTACAAGCTTGTCTAGGTCAAATCGATTGCTTTCCAAATACATTGTCCCAGCCATACTTGTCTTTTTATCAAATCTCCTCAATTTAGGACATCTAGGTTTAGTATGTCCTTCTTGACAATGGAAACATATAATCTTGTTGTTGCCATTATTGTTATGCTCATAATTCCGATTAAAGTGAGGAGGCCTATAAGTTCTCATATGAGCACCCGGTTTGAGGTAGCAAGAACACTTTCACTCTTTTCTTTAGAAAAATTTAGTCTATTCTCTTCCATTTGAAGCTCCGCTATGGCCTCATTTATAGGTGGCACTTTATGTCTATGAAGCAAAGAAGTTTTTACCCCATCATATTCCGGTCTAAGACCAAGAATAAATTTATAAACATTTTCCCTTTGAATTTGTTTTTCTCTTACTCCAATGTCTCTTGGATCATACCATTCGGGTTCAAATAAAGCAAGTTCATCCCATAATTGTTCCATTTCCCCAACATACTCCTTAATAGACTTATCCCCTTGTTGGAGACTTGCAATCTTCATTTGAAGATTGCACATGTAGGCCACATCCTTCATAGTGTGGGTTTTCTTGAGGAATTCCCAAGCTTCATGAGCAAAATTATGCTTGGCTATTTGACCTATGGTTGTAGTATCGACACAAGCAATAATCCATGTAATGATTTTATGATGTCCTATCTTCCATTCCTCCCATCTTTTCTCATATTCATTCACAACCTTGTCCTTTTCAACTCCATCTAGTTCATAGGCTTTTCCATCTATGGTTTTGGTTAGGACTAATTGTGGTTCACTTTTAGATCCATCAACAAGTCCCCATAAACCTTTACTTCTAATAAAATGTTCCATAGTTTTTGCCCATGAAACATAATTTGATGAAGCAAGTTTAGGAAGAGGAGTAGAAGTTCTCTCATCCATGATGTGTACCTTGTACTGACGTAGTAGAGATGATGAGGTAGAACTTAAATGAAGAACAGCCACAAAACCAGCAACAAGAAAGCTTTGGAAGGTCCACAATGTCAGCCACAAAAACAGCGAGAAGTTGGCGCCAAAACAGCCACCACAAATCAGCAAGAAGACAGCTCTTCTTGTGCAATACTGCAGCCAGTAATTATATCAAACACTTGGTGTGCTTCATGGCCTGCTTGGCCTGCCTTGCCAAGCAGGCCATGAAGCCAAAAGCAATCCATGCCACTGAGATCAAAATGGATGGCCTTAGACAAGAAGCAAGGGCAGTTATTTGTTGTCATGATTCTCACTGGTGTCGCTGAGCACAAGGCCTGATGCATGCACCTCAACCATATAATATGACTGTTCAACTGGTAGTTTTAGTCTTTTAGATATCAGCTGTCTAACTTCAACCCCCTTTGTTCTCTCTTGAAAAAAAAATATTAATCTTCTTTCCTTTCCATTTCATAACTCGTAAGTCATCGAAACCATCAAATACCATAAGCCAAAGCCAATAGCTCACCACAATACTTTAGTATAAACTATAAAGAGAGTCCAGCTTGTTCTCGGCTCGCAAAAGGCATTGTGCTTTGACTAACTAGATAAATTATCAGGACACCCTTACTGTCTAGGCTGTAGAACGTCACTCAAGGACAAGATAAGTGCTTGATTTGTTATTTCGGTTTAACACTAAAAACATATAGCGATTCTTGACTTTCAGTATCAAAACTTGATTTTTCACCAATAGTTGTTTTGTAAACTTTAACATGGTAAGCACTTTAGAAGGCATCATGTTGTTCTAGTTCTCCTTCATAATCATTGTACCCATTGTAAGTGCAACCATTTAGATGCTTGTGGTCAAAAGGCACAAACAAGAATGGTGAGCCTAGCTGCATTCACGCCTATAGTAAGAAAGTAGTGAGAGTCGAAGGCACAAAGAATTCCAACAAAAGTGACATTATTAGGAAGCAAAACAACTCTCTTGATCTGAGCAAAAATAGTGAGTACATCCTTACCATTTCCATGGGTTGCGAGTCCAGGACTCCAGATATCATAGAATTCAAGTAACTACATATTTGCTCATCATCTTTACAAAAACACGACAAGCATTATCTACACATCCACATTCGGAGTACATGTCAACCAAAGCACTAGAGCAGTCCTAGGATCACATTCAAATTGAGAAAACACCTGCTTATACAAAGATGAAGACGCCACATATCATAAGACTTCCAAGTAACAACATATTTGCTCAGCATCCGTACAAAAACATGACAAGCATTATCTAGACATCCACATTCGGAGTACATGTCAACCAGAGCACTAGAGCAGTCCTAGGATCACATTTAAATTAAGAAACTCCTACTTAGAAGTCGCTTTCCAAGGTTAATACACCTAAAATAGCACAAGCAGATAGTTGTGTAACACGGGTATGCCTCCAAAGGAGGCGTACCCTGCCGGTACCGGTATGGCCCCGGTACGTGTTGACCCTACCGGATACGGTCAACGTACCGGAGGCCGTATCTGACCTTTTTTGGACACGATCAAGTTTGACCGACTCCAAATTTGTCTTTTTTTTAACGATTATTTCATTTTAAATTTTAAAACCATTTTAACGTTAAAAAAAACTAAAATCATAAGGGTTTTGCTCGAAACCCTTTTCTCGTCTGACTTACCTCTCACGAGTCCGGCGACGAAGGCAGCGGCGATGGCAGGGCGGCGAACGGAGGGCGGAACGGCGACAGCAGCGGCGACCGGCGACGGCAAACGGTAGGAGGCGATGGCAAAAGGTGACTGTCAAATGTCAAGCTTTTATTTTTAAACCATTTCATCGTCGGCTCCACCCCTGCCTTCGCCGCCGGCAACGACCGGCGACGACATGGGCCCGGTCCAGTGGGCCGCCTGTTTGGTTCATCGTTTTTGCGGCCCCACTACTGCTTCAGTCTTATAGCAAGCGCGAAAGGAACATTTTTTCCTTCGTTCCAAATAAATTGTCTTGTGTTTGAGAGGCAGAGAAATGTAGTTTGAATATTTTCCTTGTGTTGTTGTTTTATGAAGTTAAACAACCTGAAAAGTAATATAGAGATACAACTCCATAAATGGTAGAATGATGTTTTTCAAAATATTTATTTTGGCATAGCATAACTGGTTAGGCAGACAGACATATAAAGGGTGTGTTGTCTATTTATTTATGTGGTTGCGATTCTTATGGATTATTGATGCAAGATGGAAGCATAATCAAATTATGTAATTGGATCTAGTTAGATTTTAGTACTTGTTAAATGGATCCAGATCCGCAATCCATCACTTTCTCTATATAAAGTCATGTGGGTCATTTGTAACACGATCAATCAGTTTAAAGAAATGAAGTGCTTTCTTATTCTCCTTCGTCTGTTCTTCTTGTTCTACTATCATTTGCTTGAGTTTTAGTTAATTTTAGTTTAGCTTAGTTAGTTTAAGCTTAGTTTTCAGTTTAGTTGTGAGTGCAGTAGGATTCAGATTCCTTAATCTTAATTTTTTTGCATCAATTATAAACACTAAAATTGTGGCACTTTAGTTGATGGGTGTATTGTACCCAATCCAAGTTTCAATGCAACCCAAGACCTCAAAAGCAAAAGAAAATAATGGGTCTTTAGGTCTTCAGTTTTAGTTTGATTTTTTATCAAGTACGTCCACCAATCTTCTCAAAGCAAGTTTATGAAGCACGGGCATTTTTTATCCATAGGACGCCCACCAATCAAAAGGACTCATGTGATCATCTTCTCTTGCTTGTGCTGCACCTTCTGAATTAAAATCTCCTAAAGAAAACTTGTTATATTCACACATAATTTGTGTTCTGGTATAAGAATCTATAAAAAGTTTGTTCATACATGACATTCTTCGAGTGTTAACTCAACATCTAGATGTGGAGTAACACGTCTAGGAGCTCCTTCAATCCATTTTTTCATGTAATATTTGAGATTTAAAGAATGAGCCACGCAATGCAAGGGAGTATTGCTTTTATCCCATCTTTCAACTAATATTGTACTTATACGATCAAAGAACTCTGAATTATCAAGTACAATGTCTTTTTTTTTCTTTCTTAAAAACTATACACTGAATTTCTTTAATCATATTTTCCCACACTGCGTAAACTTGATGAAGCATAGGCTCATCTTTATCAATAGCTCTCAACATGCACCAAATTGGTTCTGTAAAATCCAAAAAATATGCAATTTTATCCCACCATTTATCTTCAACAATAAGGTTTTTAATACTTTGAGCTTTAGCCTCATCTTCAACTCGATAAAAGCTCCACTCTCTACTAAACACCATTTGAATAAGTGCATCTCGCACTCTTTGAATTCTTTTCAACATGACAATTATTGAAACAAATCGTGTCTGCAACCTTTAACAATCTCAAATCAGAATAACTACTAAAAAGAGACAATGCATGTTGGTGATTAACGATGAAATTTGTAATATTCTTGCATCTTTATCAATCTCTTGAATCCATGAGAATAGCTCATGTCCCTTAGGATTTACATCTTCACTTGGAGGATTGCATATGTCCTTCAGTGCTAAATTCAAAGTATGTGCAACACATGGAGTCCAAAAAATATGTGGAAAATCATACCTCAAACTAAGTCCAGCACTTTTGCATACAGCAGCATTGTCTGTAATGAGTTGCACCACTTTATCAGGACCAACCTCCTTGATGGCTTCTACAAATAATTGCTTCAAATATCTTGCATCTTTATATTCTCCAGACGCATCAACTGCCTTCAAAAATATTGATTCATCACGTGCAATGGCAATGAAATTAATTAGTGGACGTCTTTGAATATCTATCCACCCATCAGAAACAAATGATACACCAGCCGTGTTCCATTTAAACGTTTTTCTTTCTAAACTTTGTTCAACCTCATTTTTTTCATTACGAAGAAGTGATGTGTGTAACCTTTCTGAACCGGGAGGTTGATATCCTGATAATTTGCTATTTGCAAGCATAGTACAAGCCTTCTTCCAATATGGATTTCTAGCTACATTGAAAGGAATGCAACTAGAATAGAAAAACTTAGCACTTTATCTATTTCTGCCCTTCTGCAAGAATCAAAACATGTCTCTATCGTCTTCCTTTTCCTATCAGAACTTTTAAGATTTGTCACAATAATACTTGTTTTCTTCTTGTTGAGTATTTCATCAGCATGATCTTGCAGCCTCTTGAACTCTCGAGCTTTTTCTATACAAATTTTTTTACATCCTCGAATTCCATGACCTGGCAACTTCAACAAATGTGTCTTAATTCTTGTGTAAAATCCTACAAATGTATCTTCACAATGTTTTCATACGAAATGCACATTTCCACCGCCACTGCCCACATCTTTAGTGACCGCTTTCATTTCTTTCCATAGTGGTTGTTCTTCGGATGCAAATGTTTCACCAGGTAGTGTAGAAGGCTTTGAAACATCACTTACATCCACATCCACACTACATGAAGAGCCTATTGCAGGAGAATCTAAAACAACTTCTTTTACTTTCGTTATGTTTGTCATCTTTTATGGTTTTACGGACCTTCAAAGTTTAAAATAAAAAATTTCAAATATAACAAATTTAAGAATAGATAGCATCATAGCAGCAAGAAATCACTTATCACCGACAAAGGGAAAAGCAAGTTCAGCAGCTAACAGATGTAGCTTGCAGGAAGTAGCAACTAGCACGTCACTTTGCCGGCACGCACCAAGCTCCTTTCCTATTTGATCCTATCATAATGAGAAGCAAGCATCTTAGAATGTCCCACCTCGGTGACATCGTTGCATCTTTCTCTAAACATTTTACAGCTATTTTCAAAGTTCTAGCTGCTAATTTTTTCATACTTTTTGATTCATCCTTTACTTTTCTTAACCATCAATTAGTGAAATCCATCCTTAAGATAATGTTTGATATCTAAGAGAGAGTCTCTGCCAATCAAACTTCTGCAAAGCATTTGAATGGTACATGCAAATACCGTTTCAGGCATCTTAGTAAAGCTGCATAAAAGTTGATTGATGGCCAACTGTTTCAGCTATTCTGACAAAAATACAACATCATAAGTTATGACCACATGTACATATAACGTTTGGAACAGAGAAAGCTGTGAGAGTGGACCAACAATATGAATATCATGATGCCAGATGAACTAAACTTCTTCCTTTTCCCCGATTAGAAGCTAGGTAAAACAGCAGATTATGCCAACAGATGAACTTGGGTTTGTCAAACTCTTACCTTTTAAACTTGAAGGCCATGAGCGTCAGTAACCAGGTGGACCAAAATAATCAGCAATTACTGAATTTCACTATCGAAGTGCATCCCATTTAAAGTAAAAGCATATGGCAGCCTTAAGAATCTTAAATATCAACCGCTTCTACAGTTGTAACTAAGACGACAATGATTAAATGTGAAAAACAAAAAAACTTAAGGCAGTTTCTACAGCATAATCACTAACCAACTACAGGTCAGCTTGAACAGTTAATCGTAGAAAAAAACAAATCTGTCAATGGTCTTCCCAAACCACCTCAATCACCACCAGTTTGAACATATCAAAGAGTGAGAGAGAGAGTTTACCCAAATCCGAACGCAGCGCAGAGAGAAGGAGCGGCGTCGCAGAGAAAGGGAGCAGCGCACAGAGAGGGAACAGCGAGTTCTGGGTGAGGGAGCAGAGAGAGGGAGAACGGGAGCACGGGAGCAGAGAGTTCCGTCGCCGTCGGTCTCGCAGAGAGAGCCAGAGAGTTCCGTCGCCGTCGGTGAGGGACAGAGGGAGAGAATCAGAGAGAGAAGCCGAGCGTGAGAGAAGCCGAGCGTGAGAGGGAGAGAACAGAGAAGCCAAGCGTGCCCTAACCCGTAAGTTAAAAATCAAAATTAAAAACCGCCCAAAATTTGGACGGAAAAGGGCATTGACACGAGTCGGGTGCGCGTCGGAACATGAACGAATTCAGTCAGGTGCAGCTGACCGCACCCAACTCACGTTGACTCCTTTGGGTGCGCCCCCGTATCACGTCGACATGAGTGCGGGTCCACATTGGGTGCACCCATTCAGACAATGGAAGCTAGTCTTTTCAATGTTAAAAATAGCTTTATCTGTTTGCATGCCTTATGTTTAGCAGCTTAAAAGAAGAAAAACTATCTTAAGCGAATATTTTCAAACTTAAACATTTAGGTAAACCACTAAAATCTGGGAGCCTTTTGAAATTTCTTGAATCGCATAAACCAATCAAATACGTTCATTTCAACCTAACAATTACACATATAATTGACACGACACACTGCCCCCATTTGTGGAGATGCCCTTGGATTTTAAGTTAAGGGGAAAATGGCATCTCTCAAATTAATATTTGAAATACGCCCCTGACGTTGTATTGTAAAAAGAACTTGCAAATTCTCTAATTAGATAAACTCTCAAAAGATAATTAACTGCATCAGGGGCTCTTGTTCAAAATTTTGAAAAGAGTATTTTTAAAAGTATTTTTTAAAAATTTTCATTTAACTCATATAAAAGTTTTGAAAATTGTATTTTGACCCGTTTAAAATTTTAAAATTACAATTCAAACCCCCTAATAAAAAAAATCTTACCTTTGTCCTTAGATTCGTGTGCTAATTGTAAGATCATTTGGTGGGCCGGCATATGTCTATGAGGAATTTTAGACATTATGGTTGTCTTAAAGTAAATATATACTGAAGTGATTGCATTTTGGGATATTAAGTCATTTTAGATGATATGAGATAATTTTGAAATGTATAGATACCGGTACACAATTACAGACTCTTTGATGGGTGAAATCTGTAATTGCTCTTAATATAAAATGGTAGTGGTCTTGGGGTCGTGCACATGGTTGCTTGAAACGTTGGTTTTTAGGGTTGTCTCTTCCCCATCTGAGAGAGACCTCACGTGCGCCACAAAGACCCTGGAAGATCCTACCACGATCAACCGTCCAGTTCTTCATATGGATTCAGGTACGCTTTCGCTACAGTTAAGTTTGTTTTGTTTAATTCAATAATTTAACCTGAACATGATCATATTTAGGGCATATAAATTTGGTTTTGTATATGCATGAGGGGAGAAATCCCAACAATTGGTATCAGAGCCCATGTTCATTGTTGATTCATTGAATTTTTGGATGATTTTGTGTGTATTCCGTTCGGATGTTCCTTCTTTCCTCTGCTGCAAGTATTGTTTTAAAAAAAAAAAAAACAAAATTGGCGGTGGGCCAGCAAGGAAGTCGTCGGGCTTCCATTGCAGTCGCTTGAGAACACAAAGGACGGCCGGTCTTGGAAGGCATCTGTCGTCGAAAGGCGACGGACGGCTTCCAGCCGTCCTGGCGCGACCCACCCCTGCCGGTGAACCCCTGTCGTCTGTCGCAACCTCGCAGCCATGAGAGGAAGAAGAAGGAATAGGGAAGGCAGGGAGGGGCGTCAGAGGAGCACTGGCTGGCGTGGGGCAACGGCCGGGGCCGGCCGTTATGGCGGCAAGGCGGGCTGTGACCGCTATTTCGGGCGACGGCCGGCGACCACTCACCTCTGTCCCGCTGTTTCCTCTTTCGGCTTCTAAAGGAACAGGTAGAGGAACGAGAGGAGGGGCTCGCCCGATTCCGGCACCCACCTCCATATCTTCACCGCCAGAGGAGTTCCCCGCCGCCAGTCGGCGCCCACCCAAGCCCCCCGGAGGTCCGCCGGAGGCGATTTCATCGTTCGCCTGTCGTTCGGTGCTTGGCAGGGCGAGCGGCGGTTTCGCTGCTTGCGAGCCGTCGAGCGGGAGGCAGCGGGTCGGACAGTGTCGGGCCTTGACAGACTTGACCCGTATCCATATGGTTTGAATTTTTATTAGAACCGGTTCATTAAGTTCAGAACCGATTCGGTCCGATTCAGAACCGGCTCAGGCCTTTTGGGAACCGGTTCGGACCCTTTTGGAATCGGTTCAGACTTTTGGGGACCGATTCAGACGATTTTGGAACCGATTCGGCCCACTTTCAAACCGGTTCAGTCAGTTATCAGACCGATTCAAACCATTTTCAGACCGGTTTAGTTAGTTTTCAGACCGATTAAGGGCTTTTCAGACCAGTTCATTCAGTTTTAGAATCGATTTTAGCCATTTTTTAACCGGTTCAGTGGGTTTTGGAACCGATACGATCTAAATTTGAATGGTTCATCCAATTTTTAAACCAGTTCAACCCTATTTAGAGCATTATGGGTGCTTTAGTTGTGATTTAAGAACGATACGGGCCATTTTAAGGCTGATTCAATGGTTATTGACCCTCTTAAGCACGATTATGGTACCAGTTTATAAAAAATTGGAGTCTTTTGGGCCCATTTTATTTGATCATTTTGGTTTGGGATTCAATGAAAGGACAATTTTGTATGTAAATTTTAATTCATATATCATGTTTTGCATGTTATTAATTTGTGGGTATACTTTTGATAAATGTTTGGATTATGAATTTGATCTTTGGCCATGTCTATTATTTGAAATGAGTAAGTTTGTAGTTTATGTCGCCAAAGTGACATCTGTTGTACGAATTTGCCTGTTTTGAACATTAGATGATAGTATATTTGATCCATGTGGGCAATGATCAGCCCAAAGAAGGATTGTTGTTTGGTCGAGTTTAAGTATACAGGTAAATGAATATGTGATAATTTTTCATGTTTCCATGTGAATAGCGAGTCAATCCAAAGATAGGCTCGTTGTTTGACAAGGTTAATTATCTATATTCATTGTTGACCAAGAATACCACTTGCAGTTAATATTTCAATCCAAAGATTGGATATTAGCGTTGCACCGGTACCTTGTGATGGGATTTCGATCATTGTATTTAAATTCATTTATATTTGTTATTTCATCTTTGTACATGTATTGATTGTAAGCATGTTTGGTATTTTGTTCTTTGTTCAGTGAGTTATGTTTATATGATATTTGCAAATTTGAGTACTATTTCTGAGTTAAATGATTTGATTTCAAAAGTAAGAAAAGAAAGACTATTAAGGAAGTTGCAGTTGGTCAGTCATCCATTAAAAAACAAAAGAAGCATAAGGAAGGCCGATCAGACTATTTCTTTTGCAAGGGTGAAAATCATATGAAGAAGGATTGTACTGAGTATCACGCTTGGCGTGAAGGAAAATGTACACTTCTCACTTTGGTTTGTTCTGAGGTTAATTTAACTTTAGTACCTAGACTCACTTGGTGGTTAGATTCGGGTGCTACTACTCACATAAGTGTTTCTATACAAGGTTTGCCTAAATTGTCGAACGCCAAATGATGCTGAAAGATTCATCTATGTGGGTGATGACAAAAGGGCGAAGGTTGAAGCTATAACAAATTTTCGGTTATTGCTAAAGACTGGTTGTTATTTGAATTTGACAAAAACTTATGTAGTACCGTCTTTTAGACGAAATTTGGTTTATATTTCCTCGTTGGACAAATTTGGTTATTATTGTTCATTTGGAGAAAGTAGATTTAAGTTGTTTCTATATTCAAATTTGATTGCCATTGGTTCTTTGTCAAGTAACGATAACCTCTATTTGCTTGATACGGTTGCTTCATATAATGAAATCCTGCATGTTACGTCTAGTGGTACTAAATAAAAATTGGCCAATGAGAATTATGCTATGTTGTGGCATAAGCGCTTAGGACATATCTTTGAAAAGAGAATTAAAAGGCTTATGTCAAATAAAATTATCGAGTCCCTTGAGTTTGTAGACTTTAATGTTTGCATTGAATGTATAAATGAGAAATGAACAAACATTAAGGGGTTATAAGTTTTATAATCCATCCAGTAAGTCTTTCTTTGAAACAGGAAATGCTCATTTCTTTGAGGATATTGAGTTTGGGGGAGGTGATCAGGTTAGAAGCATTGCTTTTAAAGAGGGACCTGAGTCCACTCATACAGATGTTGTAAGCAATAGTCAGGTATTCATTCCTGCCATTGTTCCATCAACATATTCAGAAGAAGGCAATGATGTTGATCTCCCCACTGAAGAACAAACTCAACAATCTCAAGAAAATCAAGTAGAGGTGTCACTGAGGAGATCCACTAGAGAGGAGATACAATTTCAAATGATTTTGTCTATCTCCAAGAACATGATGTTGATATGGGTTTAATGGAAGATGATTCTATCAACCTCCAGCAAGCAATAAAGAGTTTCAAATCTCTTGAGTGGATAGATGCCATGAATGAGGAAATAAAGTCCATGATGGATAATAAAATATGAGAAGTTGTTCTATTGCCTAAAGGTGTGAAACCCATTTGTTGTAAAAGGATATTTAAAACCAAGTGGGATTCATTAGGTAACATCGAAAGGTATAAGATATGTCTTGTTGCAAAGGGCTTTACTCTAAAGAAAGACATTGATTAAACAGAGACTTTCTCTCCAGTTTCGTTGAAAGACTCTTTCAGGACCATAATGGCACTTGTGGCTCATTTTGACTTAGAGTTGCATCAAATGGATGTTAAGACAACGTTTCTAAATGGAGACATTGATGAAACGATATATATGGTACAACCAGAAAACTTTGCTTCAGGGAATGGAAAGAAAATGGTCTGCAAACTCAAGAAATCCATCTACGGGCTAAAGCAATTTCCAGTCAATGGTATTACAAATTTCATCAAGTTATAGTTTCATTTGGTGTCGAAACTAATTTGGTTGATGAATGTGTAAACCAAAAGTTCAGTGGGGTAAATTTATCCTTCTCGTTTTATATGTCGATAATATATTGCTGGCAAGTAATGATGTGGGCATATTGCATGAAACTAAAAAATTCTTGTCAACAAAGTTTGACATGAAGTATCTTGGTTGTACATCTTTTGTATTGGAGATCCAAATATTTTGAGATCGTTCTCGGGGTATTCTTGGATTATCACAAAAGGCCTACATTGATAAGGTGCTTCAGCGATATGACATGAAAAGTTGTAAACCAAGAGATACTTCAGTTGCTAAAGGAGACAAGTTTAGTCTCAAATAGTGCCCTAAAAGTAAAATCGAATCTAAGGAAATGGAAAAGATTCCTTATTCGTCTGTTCTGGGAAGTCTTATGTATGCTCAGGTTTATACTCATCCGGATATTGCATTTATTGTTGGAATGTTAGACAGATACTTAAGTGATCATGGAATAGATCATTGGAAAGCAACCAAAAGGGTATTGAAGGACTTATAAAGAACAAAAGGTTTTATACTCACATACAAGAAGTCAGACCAGTAGGAGATCATTGGGTATTCAGATTTTGACATTGCTGGGTGCCAAGATAGTAGCATAGCATGTTACAAGGCATCCAATCATGTTTTGTGATTGCGGAATTTTGTCACGGGGCTGCGCATTGTGAGTGGTGTAGAAAAACTATTAAAGGTTGTTGTGTGACAATAATTCAACAGTCATGTACTCTAATAACAACCGCAGTTTGGGAATACTTTTGAGATCCAAATTAGTTGGTCAATAACCAATCTCTAATGATCTAAATTAGTTGGTTTCTTTGGGTAGATGTCGAAATCCTTAACTTATGAACAAAATAAATGAATTCCACAAATTTCACCAAAAATTAACGTTGCCTTCAATTGAACAAGAACAAGGATGGATTAATGAGTATTAATTATAAAACTTTGAATTTTTAATAAGCACCACTTTATAAATGAAAAAAATTGTCTGAAATATTCATGTCTACGAATGAATATTTCTGATTTCTCTATCCCCCATTGCATTAAAATAGGTTGGTTTATCTCGCCCCCACAACCCAATTTTTTTTTGTCCATGTTGAACTTTGTAAAATCAGTGACTCAAATTTGTTTTAATGCATCTAATTTTTATTTGTTCGGCTCTCTTTCTCAATTTAGCATTGATAATGTTGATCAATGAAACTGCAAGTCATCTCTTCACACTTGTACCTTTATCTGTATAAGAGCTAAAACTTCAAAAACTTTAGTTTAACATATCTAAATTTTTTAAATTTTTTATTTTAGTATCAATTAAAATTTTGAAACGATATTCCTAGCCCCACCCCTGGATGATGGAAATACGAGTGAACATGGCAATGGTTTTGGTCTTTCAATTTGTGCTGAACAGACATTATAAAAGATTGCTATCTACATTCAAGTGAGAAACAAATCCAGCTTCACGTGTGCAGGGCTTCTGAAATAGGAAGGCCGATTTGATTTTAAATAGGTGTTGGCAATCAAAGGAGGCACCCTCCCTCTGTTCCCTCTCTCTTTCTCTTGTTCTCTCTCTCTCTCTCAGCTCTCTCGTCGACTCTCTCTCTCTCTCTCTTGGAGCGATCTCCTCTGGCTCCTCGGTTGGTCTCCTCTGGCTCCTCGGGTGGTCTCCTCTGGCCCCTCGGGCGGTCTCCTCCGGCTCCTCTGGCACCTCTCTGAGCATCACCGCCTCTTTCAAGCACCCGCTATCGCCCGTTCGGCTCCCACTCTCGCCCGTTGGGCTCCTGTTCTCACTTGGGCGGTCGCATCCGGCCCCTCCGACACCCGTTTGGCTTCCCCTTCTTTCGGTTGCTCTCGCTCGACGGCCTCCTCTGGCACCGGTTCAGCGCCCTAAGCAACACCTGACTGGCGACCTCCCGCATCCCCCTTGGCACCTAGAGCAGCTCCTCTCCCCGAGCAAGACTGGCGTCCTCTCGCACCCCCTAGGCACCCAGAGCTGCTCCTCTCCCCGAGCAATGTTGCTCTTCCCCTTTCCCTCTCCGTCGCTTGGGTCGCGCCTGCATTCATCCCCTTCTCACAAAGGCTTCAGAGGTTAAGACCCTCCTGTCCAACCCCAGGGTGGCGACGAAAGGCCCCCTTCGCCACTAGTAGACCCCCCCTTCTTGCAGCATTTTTGAGCCAATGGAATGTCTGATCGGGAGGGGAGCCGATTGAGAGAACCTGTTGGAGCTGTGGGGCGTCTCTCCTTCACCTTGAGCTGTGCAGTAACTGTTGGATGAATCGCTTGTGAGGAACAAGTTTTTTTTAGTTGCGTAGCCCTCACGTTGCGCGCTTTGGATCGACCGCTTTACTCTTGCACGAGAGTGGTGTCATGGCAGCCCTTCCTCCTCCTCCGCCTTTGCGACCGCCCCCGGGGGCTTGGGTTGGGGGTCCTAGTCTTTGTGGGATCAGGTCGTGTAACCCCCTCCCTCTTAATCGCTTGCTTTGTTGTGCGGCGATCAGTTTTCTTTGCTTGCTTGAGGGGGTCCGTCAGGCTAGGGCCTTGTCTTTCAGTTGGCAGTCTACTATCTTCAATTGTGTTTTCACCGGCTCACTTAAGCTGCGAGGTGCTCGCGGACTCCTCCAGACTTTCCTCCCACCCGCGCATTGTTGTTTTCTCCTTTTGCAGATGGGTGATTGTTCCTTGTGGTCGAGGCTCCCCAAGGTGGTCTCTGTTGGTAGGCCAGCCCCCTCACCTTGGTGCGTCCCCTCTTCCCGACGTGCTTCCAGGTTTCGTCACCTTCTTCGGTCTGTCGCTTCTATCTGCGTCAGATGGGACCAGTGGTGGTGTTAGAGGTGTGCTTCCTTGAACGGCCGCCGGGCCGTCACGTGTTTCCGATGCCGTTTTCCTGTTTGTCAGAATGATTGTCGCCTTTTGGTCGGTGGCATGGCTTTGCAGCGGTCGCTTCTTCCTTCTGGGTCCAGGTTCCTCTGCCAGTTGTTCAGCTGTCACCTTCTTCGGATGAGAGCTCTATATTCTTTGGCTCTATCCGACTTCATTGGCCTGGGCTAGTTGTCTTGGTACGCGGGGTCTGCCATTTTCGGTACAGGTTCCGCAGATATTCAGCCTAGGTGGTCCGCCACACCAGTGCTCTTCGGTGGTCGAGGTCCCGCCCTTGCTTCCCTCACCACGGACGCCAGCCTCTCCTCAGCGAAGGAGTCTAGCCTGCTCTTTGCCGCGCTCCCCTGAGGTACCCTGCTTGCCCTTTCCTTTTCCTGCTTTACGAGTTGGGGCTTCACGCGAGCCCACCTCGGGATGCCCCGACTTGGCGCTGTTTGCTGCTCAGTCTGATCTTGGCGACGTCCGTCACTTTCGGCTGCTCGCCCGTTAGCAGGGGGTCGCCCCCTTGAGGTTGTTGTTGTTACTCGCTCTTGTTCGACTGTCGCCTCCGTTTTCTTGGCCTTTGGCGTTTTGTCACCCCCAGTCAGCCCTTCTCCCTCTGCTGCCTGTACGTTGCTCTTTACCTTTGTTACTGGCCCCCCCTATGCCCCCCTTACACCTAGGACCTCCTCCTTTGCCTATCTGCTTTGGGTTTCTTCTGTTTCTTTTGACAGTAGCTTTAGCACCGACTTGCCTTCCCTGCATATTCTACTCCCTATACTCAGTTGCATCTCTCTTCACAATCCCGCCTACCTGCCCCTCCCACCTGTTAGCCCTGCCCTCCCCCACATCCCTTGTGTTGACTCTTTTTCCCTCGCCCTGTGGTCTGATTTTGCGTCCACCTCTGCCCCCGTCCTCCCCTGCCCAGTTGCCTGGTCCCACCACTAGACCAGTTGTTTGTCACTCCCTGCTCGACAGATTGCCACCTGTTGTGCCCTTGTTGAACGCTGAGTTAGGTATCTCCCTCCCGGATGCGCTTGCCGCTCCTAAGGTCTCTCTTCCGCAGGAGCAAATTGATTTGTTGCATTCCTCTTTTGTTGCCGTTGTGGCACCGGTCTCCCGCGCCAGCCTGGCCAGGTTGCGGCGGGAATTGCGTAGGATTGGGGCTTCCACAACCTCCATCTTCTTTCCTAGTACTGCCAGGATGGCCAGGCATGCGTCGCTTCATGTGGTTTCTCCATGAGGGTTGCTTGTTGGAATGTGCGGGGCCTCAGTGCCCACTATCGGCGTAAATATCTCTCTTCTTGGGTCTGTCACCATGGACCTTCGGTGCTAATCGTGGTTGAGACCAAGATGCCTGTCATCTCTCATGTGTTTGTACTTTGTTGCGTCAACCGTCCTTCGGGTTCCTTCCAGCTAGTGGAGCTGCTGGCGGTATCCTGCTTGCTTGGTCTCCACCCCTTATGGGGGCTGTTGTGCATGTCGGTATGTACTCTATCTTTGCTTCTCTCAGCGGATTATGGCCCAATGGTCCGGTCTTAGTTACTGCGGTTTATGGCCCTTGCGTTGAGGCTTTGCGTGGACAGCTGTGGGCTGAGCTGCATCAGGTTCACCAGCTTGCAGTTTAAACTTGGCTGCTGGCAGGAGACTTCAACTGTTTGCTTAGCCATGCTGACTCATCCTCCCCTGTCACTTCTGGCCCGTCTATGTCTGCTTTTTGATCGTTCGTTGTTGAGTTCGGTCTTTTTGACGTGCCTTCAACTAATGGTACGTTTACTTGGTTCAACAATAGGAACCCTCTGATCCTTCGTAGGTTGGACCGTATCTTCCTGTCGCCTGAGTTGTTATCTGTTTTTCCTTTGTCCTCCTTGGTTCTTGGTTTGAGGCATTTGTCTGATCACGCTCCGTTGCTCCTTTCCCTTCTTCGGGGTAGGGCTGGTATCGGGCACGCCAGGTTCCGTTTTGAGCTTTGGTGGCTCCGAGATGAATCCTTTGTGGCTACCGTCCCTAATTGGTGGGATGCTTTCAGGCTCTCGCGGAAGTTGCACTTCATCAGGAGGGAGGGCCTCGCCTGGAAGCGCATTTTCTGGAGCAGCAAATTTTCTGAGGTGGCCGATTGGGATGAGGAGATCCTGTCTCTTCAGGCTTCTGGCAATATTTCTGCGGATCAATCTTCTCGTCTCCTTTGTCTGCAGTGCCTTGCTCAGGAGTGGCGGATTAGGGAGTCCATCCACTGGCAGCAGCGTTCTAGGTCAGATGTTGCTCCAGTCCATGGATATCGGGGGCAGGGTTTTTCTTGGCGATGACATCCTCCCGGCTCTGAGCGCTCATTTTCGGGATTTCTACTCTAAACCTCTTCACTTCCGTGCCCTGCTGCCGGATTTTCACCTCTCCTCTCTCTATGTCTCTTGTGCGATCTCTCTTGAGTGGCCCTTCATGCACCAAGAGATCAAGAATGCAGTCTGGGCCCTTGGCTCTGGTAAGGCGCCCGACATTGATGGTTTCCCTATCGATTTTTTTTGTACCTTTTGGGAGGTTTGTAGCATTGATGTGTTTGTGTTTTGTAATGAGTTCGCCTCCAATTCCATTCTCCTGAAGGAATTCAATCTAACCCTACGGACGTCACCCACTTTTGCCCAATCTCCATCCAAGGCACACAAGATTATTGCTAAGTTGCTCTCTTTGCGGCTAAGGCTGCACACAGGCTGAGTCGAGCCCGAGCTTGCCGAGCTCGACTCGACTCAAAGAGCTCGAGCTCGAACTCAACTTGATTATAGCGAGTCGAGCTCAACTCGATTATAGCAAGTCGAGCTCGACTCGCTTAACTCGAGTAACTCGTTTACTGCTCGCCAGAGGAAATGGGTGAGTAGAGCGTGGGTGCCACCGTAGAGGCACGTCGGGGCGACAACGTAGGCTGGCTCGGTGCCCTCCAGCACGTGGCCATCTGCTGGTCGAGGTTCAGCACCGTGGGGTTGAAATGCTGGCTGTATATGAAGAAATCCCGGTCAGGACCGAGCTCGCTGGTGAACATCCTCAGCATCGTCTCTGCCTCCATGACCGTGAACGTTGCTGACGCCTCAATGGACATGTTGACACCTCTGCGCTCACCGAACTCGTGCGAACGCTTGCCAACGCCTGCACAGGGTCCGACGCGCCCATCCATTTCCTCCCACCCTTCTTCATTAAAAACCCTTCATCGTCGTCCCAAGACCCTGCATCCTCCGCATCTTCTCCGGCTCCATGACCGTGTACGGACATGTTAAAGAAAAAAAACTGGATTGCGAGCCCCTCTTCTCCTAGACGCTCTTTGCGACCTCCACAATAGCACTATCCGACTGGAACAAAAAAGGGCTTTGGTAGTACATATTTTCTTACTCACAAAAGTAACACAACCATTGAAAAAATCTACTAAGAAATAGAATGCCCAAAATGGCGAACTTCAAAAAAAGAGGGAATGGGAGAGATTGGGGTCAATGGAGGGCAAAAGGGAGGAGAGGGAGTTAATGTGCTCCTCCGTCGTGGAGAACCCGGCGACGTTGTGGCCCCTCTTTGCCAACTCCACAGCCAGCGCCCTCCCCAGCCCCCTCCTAATCGCAGTCACAAACACCAGCTTCCTCTTTGTCGCCGCTGCTGCTACCTCCAGTGCCATTGATCGCCTTCTCTCCCTCGGTCGTGAAGCATAGAGGAACAACGTACTGGTGCTTCCCGCTCTTGGGGTCGAGACAGCAATCGCCAGGTGCAGCAGATCCCCACCCCTCGGCCTTGCAGACTGATATAAATGATTTTAGATGAAAACTTGTGGTAGACGAAAGGTCGAGCCGACGAAGGTCGTGGTCGCCAGTGGAAAGACGAAAGGTCGAGCCGCCGAAGGTCGTGGTCACCGGAAGAGGGAAGGCAGCAAGAGAGAGAGAGCAGACAGAGAGGCAAAAGATGGAAGGGGAAGAGTAAAATTGCGATGATGCGAGCGAAGAGAAGAATGCTTAACCCTAAACCGGTGAACTGGTTTCGCGAACCGGTTTGTCCAATGAATTGATTATTACATAACGAGTCGACTTGAGTTTAAACGAGTCGAGCTTTGAAAACTCGAACTCGACCCGTTTATTGTTTCAAGTTTAATTTTCAGCTCGAACTCGACTCATTTACAAATGAGTCGAGCTCGAGCCGAGTTTTTTCGAGCGAGTTCGAGTCGAGCCCGAGTTGGCTCGACTCGTTGTGCAACCCTATTTGCGGCTTGCGCCTGTCATGCCTTCTATCATTAACCCCTTCCAGGTTGCTTTCGTCAAGGCTCGGCGTTTGTAGGACGCGGTTATCCTGGCCAATGAGGTTGTTCACTCCCTTTACTGTCTACGGCTTCCTTCATTCATCCTTAAGTTAGACATCTCTAAGGCATTTGACTCGGTTAGTTGAGAGTTCCTTTCTGACCTCCTCACCCGTCTTGCTTTTGGTCTATCGTTTAGACACTGGATCTTGTCGCTTGTCATTGGGGCCCAGCTTGCGGTCTCTTTCAATGGGAAGTGTGGTGATTTCTTCTGTCTCGGGCGTGGCCTCCGTCAAGGTTGCCCATTATCGCCCTTGCTTTTCAACTTGGTTGCTAAGAGCTTTTCTGCGCATTTTCATCACACAACGGCCGTCGGCTTCCTCACACCTCATTCGCTCTCCCACTTACATACCTTCTCCACCCTTCAATATGCTGATGACTTTCTTCTGTTCGACAATGCCTCCCACCAACAGATTGTGAGAACGTGTCTCATCCTTCAGGTTTTTGAGCTTATCTCGGGTCTTTCTATCAATTCCGCCAAATGTCATATTTCCCTCATTCATGCGGATCCGGCCACGGTACTTCTCACGGAAGCTTACTTTGGGTGTAAGGTTACTAGCATGCCCATGGACTACTTGGGGCTTCAGATTACGTTATCGCCTCCTGCACCCTCCTTTTGGAATGGAATGGAGCAGAAGCTTACTGATCGCCTTCAGTGTTGGTAGGAAAAACTGCTTTCTCTCCCAAGTCGTATTACTCTAGCTAAGCATTGCCTTGCGTCTGTCCCCCTCCATGCTCTGGCTGTCTATCGGCCTCCTCTGGCTATTTTGAGTAGTTTTGATAAGCTTATTCGTAAGTTTATTTGGAATGGTGATCGACCTTCGGATCACCTTGCGCATTGGGATGTAGTTGTCTTTTTACGTCTTCTTGGGGGTGCTAACCTTAGTCGGGCTTGCGAGTCTTCTCTGTGTTCTTGGTGGTGGCGGTTAGCAACTGAGCATTCTCCCATCACTCAATTCATTAGTTCCAAATTCGACCTGTCTTCCCCTAGCGTCTGGAATAGTTCTATCTCTCACACCTCCTCCTCTCACTTTTGGTGCGACATGCTTTCTGTCCTTCCTCTTTTTCCTTCGCCTTGCTGACCTCTCATCGTCCACGTCTCCATCCTGCCCTCTTCTACCCCATGCGTGAGTTCACTTTTTCTTCTTGCTATCTGGCCTTCCTTGGTCCTTCTGTTGCGTCGCTCCCACCCCGTTCCCTCTCCTCGTGCCATTGCTTTTGTCTGGCTTTTTCTTAGTGGCCATATCAACAGTTTTGACAACTTACAGCGCCTTGGCATTAGTCTCGAGTCCACCTTTTTACTTCTTGCCCTTTCTTCTCTAGTGTCCTTGCTTCTACCTGGCCTTCCCTTGTTAGTAGTCTTCCAAACCCACCATCTATTCGTCTTCTTTTCCTTTTTTGTCCTTCCTCCCACCTGTCTGCTTCTTGGGGTCATGTCTGGAGGTCGTGGCTCATTTAAGCTTGGTGGCGCATTTGGGAGGAGTGCAACAACAGAGTCTTCAGGGGCACCTTCTCTTTGCCAGATTATATGGCTCGTCTTATGCAAGGGGATGTCCAGTTTGCCATTCGGTTGAAGCACCGCTGCCCGTCTGTGGCTGGGTCACTGTGCCGCTCCATCTTTCCTCTCTCACCCCGCCTCTTTCTTTTTCTGGGTGACTGTTTTTGCGGTTTGTTTTTTGTGGATTGTTTTTGTACCTAGGGGACCTCTTGTCCCCAAATTTTGTTATATATTCCCATTTTATCGGCTTGCTCTCTCTCTCTCTCTCTCTCTCTCTCAACCAGGCCATACGTTGCTTTCCTCCATATTTTCGTCCGCCGTATCCTCTTTTCCGATCAACTCCGATGGGGCGTGCCAAGCTTCCCATCAAACAATTAGAAGGGGTTAGTCTTCCTCGAGGAGGTTGGTATAACTATTTAGGTCGGGCTCTTGTAGATGGCCAGTTTCATAGTATCAAGGGTGTCAAACCCCATTCTAAAATTGGGGTTCACCAACATAAATTGAAGCACCAATCTAGTGGCGCCTTGATGTAGTAAAGACAAGCTTAGTACTGTGAGAATATGGAAGGATGGATGGGGTTTTCGCTCTCTTGTTAGGTGGTAGTGTAAAATATTCACCCAACAAAAGGAGGTTGGCTGTCCCATTAGAATTCAATATTGATAATCCATCCGCAATTACTTACTAAATGATGATCTATCATCATCTGGAACAAAATAGTCTTGTTATTATCTTAGATAATGAAGGATAACTTTTTCTTGGTTGGTCCAACAAGATTGAATATGGGCTGCCAAGCGACCAGTCTTCTCTTTGATGCCCTGAGTGCAACCTCCTTGTGCTGCAAACGAGGGACTACCGACATGTAAGTTGAAGCGTGGTGGGGTGGCATCTTAAGACACGAACAATGGCTCTGTACCCTGGGGAATGAGGGGGTGGGTGGAGGTTTCGGCCATTTTCAGGTAGTGGGTCACCCAAAGAGTAACTTTTTATTGTAGGTGCCTATTATGTATATAGATATTGTGATAGCTAGTGGCCATTTTTTTGGCTTCAGAAGTGCCAGGGACGCCATGGTCCACATTTTTCAGCTTAGATCTTCGTCTATATATATATATATATATATATATATATATATATATATATATATATATATATATATATATATATATATA